>JASGAU010411360.1:0-34828 GCA_030220045.1 Australoheros facetus
GTGTGTGTGTGTGTGTGTGTGTGTGTGTGTGTGTGTGTGTGTGTGTGTGTGTGTGTGTGTGTGTGTGTGTGTGTGTGTGTGTGTGTGTGTGTGAGAATGTACTTATATGTAGAAAGTGCTTGTATGAATATGTATGGGTGAATTAGGCATGCTGTATAAAGAGCTTTGAGTACTCATGTAGAGTAGAAAAGCTCTATATAAGAACCAGTCCATTTACATATTTGTGTTTTATGGCTCACACTTCTGGCAATACTGATTTCTCACTTGTGTTTCATTGTTGTGTTGAAAGTGCAAGTACGTCAGGGATCGATTTGGAGAGTTCTAAAATTCCAGTGGGTGGGGTGCAGGATGGAAACTGGGTTTGAAGAGCCAGAAACTTCAGCACATGGCAGAGCAGTTAGCAGTATTTATCAACAACACTGTCAACCACTCATAGATAAATTTTACATTTGCACTGTTGGCCAATAAATATCTTAATTCTTAGCCTTGTAAATATTTATAGAAATCTCCCACAACATTGTGTTGTCAGCACAGGCGTCATGCTTCTGCTTGATTTCAAAACAGCTGCTACTCATGCTGACAAACTCTGACATGCATGCTTATGTAACAACCTGGCATTAAAAACCTAATTCTGATCAAATATTCTGATCAAATATTTCACAGGTTCACACCTGCTGCTGTCCAGTACAACCAGTACCGTAAGACTCACCACTGAGCACTTCGCGGTGCAGATGTTGTTCTCTTGTTGGTGTGAGGATTTGAAGGAAGAACCTATCTGACACTCAGCTTCTTTTCTTTCTGCTGTGATTTGTGAATTTTGTATCTTTTTAGTGTAGCTAGATTTTTATGGCAGAGTATTAAGGCCATTCTTGGCAAAAGAAAAAAAAAAACATATCTGGAGATGGAAAGGAGCCAATATTCAGAGGGAAAAAGTGTGTGGGTGTCTGTGGCTTGGTGGATTGTGTGGGGTTATTTTTTCTTAACTAATATGCGTGCTGGTGGAGTCTGTGGTGTGATGAGGTTGATCCTGTCGTGCATAATGTAGCCATATTGTGATTTTGGTTTTTGGTTTTCTTGCCAATTTATGGTACATGGTAAATGGACTAGTTCTTATATAGCGCTTTTCTACTCAGTCAGAGCACTCAAAGCGCTTATACAACATGTTTTACATTTATCCATGCACACCCATTCATACAAGCACTTCCATGTATTAACTAAGCTAAGTGCTTTTATTATCTAACATTCATACACATTCAGACTCCAACGGATGCGTTGGAGAGCAATTTGGGGTTAAGTATCTTGCCCAAGGATACATTGGCATGCAGCCTGGAGTAGCCAGGAATCGAACCGCTGACCTTTATGACTCTCTAATCTCAAAGATTATTCATGAATTAATCTTGCATTCCTGTAAATGTCAGTTTAATGCCAGAGAACACCTGTTTTGTTCAAAAATAGTCAGTCGCTCCTGCTGGGTACTGGGTTGGGAATGTAAAGCCAATGTGTCTAAAATTAAAATGTTTTTCAATTCACAGCCATGTATACATGGACAAGTTTCTTGTCTGTTGTAATTAAACCTACATATATTTTCACTGATACACAGTATAATTCTGAGTTGATGCAGATGAGCTGAAGGTGGCACCGCGGCTTAAGCAGCAAATCCTTTAAGTCCCGTCAGCTGTGATTTGGATCTCCTTGAACTTTGTTCAGCACATCCGCTTCATGGGTTGTCCCTTCACCACCCACTGTTAGGGTGGGACTGCAGAAAAGAAGCACCTCCTGAGCTTTACCATTTCAGAAATGCTCATACTAGTGCTGGACAGTATACTGGATGAAATTTCATGCATAAAATAAATTTTTCAAATATCTTAATGACAGAATGAAGATGAAGCAAAGGGACCACAGATGCACCAAAATCAGCTGCGACCAACAGTGGAGCCGTGTCCACTGTTTGGAATTTCAGACTTGTTTTGCTTCCGGTCACGCAGCTCCTGCACATGCAGTGAGAGGAAAACAGGTGGGGCAAATGTAATCAAGGCTGTTTTTCCTGAGGGCAAAATCATTTGTGCTACAAATTTTGGAAGGTTTTGTCCAAATGAAGATTGTGTCAAAGCGTCAAAGCTCTGCTGCACAAACATGGCCTTTTTTTTTTTTAAAGAAACAAAAAGTGTCACTACATCCAACCAGAAAGCGTATCACGCAGCCTGTATTTAATCTTTTAACAAGGGCCACTTATACAAAAAATAATAGTAATCAAAGTAACACTCAGATATACTGCCAGAGTCTTAAAATACCGTGATGTTGATTTGTGATCTTCCTACCCAGCACTGGCTCAAACACAGTCACCTGGTCATAATAACTCTTGGGCTCATTCAGGTCAATTTCTCTCACATCCAACACAATGAATATTAGGTCCAGATTAACTTCACATGTACTGTCATCACAAGATAATTAGTTACTCAGTACATCTGTGAGTGGTCATGCTGCCGTGGCTCACTGGTGCGTGTACCGTTTGCTGCCTACAGCTGTTTATCCTGTTTATTTTTGCACTAAGGCAACAAGTGCAGAAAACGTAGATCACATTTCCAAGATGTTTTGAGGCTTCGTTCCACATTGTCTTCTCCAATTCCGAGAGATGGATATCCCACAAGTGGCCCATAAATGTGTTTTGAAAATAGCGTGTTTACTATAGTAATTCCTCTGGAGCTAATCGTTTAATTGGAAGTGATCTTTCCTGCTTCATCACATTCTGCTATTGTGACTCATCCGCTGTCACGGCAGCGTTGCATGTCGAAAGGCTGCAACACTGAATTCATGGTGGATCAAAACAGTAAATCTGGCTAGTATCACTGATCATCACTCACGCTGGTTTCACCACTGAGTGATGCGGCCTCTTTGAAATAGGAACCTGGCACTCCAGTGAGCTAAAAGATTGTATAACACTTCATTAGAACTGTGGAGTTAATCTCTAGTTTTGGAACCAAAGGATTACTGTCACGTTGTCCTCATTTAGACTTTATAGTTTAAGACATGTTTCATGACTTTCAAATTAAGTGGAGAGAAGGGTTGTGTAACGTGTGGATTTCATTTTTCTTTTTTTTTCCTAGATATGCTCTTTCAGGCAGTACCTCACCGCTGTTGTTTCATTGCCTGATACATGGATGGAATATGTGACATTTATGGCTTTATTTCTCAGTCTAAGTGATTGTTTTTAGTCATGCAGGCATTATTATCAGTTACATAAATACTCCTAGTAGCTTCATTCAGACATGCGCATTCTTGATATTTATTAAATGCCAGGTGCAGGAGGGGAAGTTCTGTCCATAATTTATAAAGTTATGATGTGAAATTCATGAGTTTGGGGAATGTTTGTACTTCTCACAGTAAAAAACTATAAAATATTTTGGCATTCGAGCAAGAAACTGAACCCCTAAAACACCCCTGGTGTATCATCAGAACGAGTGTGTGTGAGGTGAAGAAAGGGCTATGCCTAATGGTGAATGCAGCGTTAAGCACTTTGACTGGAAATACTAGAAAAAGTGCTCTAAATAGAAATTTGTTTACCATTTATTTTATTTATTCCTAATGTCTTATAAGGTCTGAAAGACCCAGTTTAATGTGATGATATTCTTGAGTAGAATCACATTAAATGCTCATTTCATTGCTAACTGCTTACAGATTGTGATTTAAATTGGCTATTTAGTGGATATGTGTGTGTGTGTGTGTGTGTGTGTGTGTGTGTGTGTGTGTGTGTGTGTGTGTGTGTGTAATGCATTATTACTAAATATTAGTGCTTTGAAGATGTTCCTGGGTTCAACCCAGTAAAAGGGCTATTCACAGAAGTAACTTTGGTGCTTGTATTTAGACATAACATTTATAAATATGTCATCATATTTAAGGCAAGAAAAGAGCTCCAGCTCAAAAACAAAACATGCATGTTAGGTTAACTGATGGTTCTAAATTGGGCACGAATGAGGGATAGTTTGATGAAAGGGCTTAAAGTGCATAGAATAAAGTATTTCGTGAATGGATGAATGTGACTTGTAGTCTAACATTGTTTGAGCGGTCAGTGAGACTGCACTCATCAGGTCACCACAAGTGCCACACACTTGACCTTTTGTGCAGTGCACATTATAAAAGGGCGACGCTCACACAGCGGCAACGTCAAGTCGGACGATCATCCCTTCTGTCAGCTTGAGGAAGAATCGCCACAGACCCACTTAAGCAAATACATGACACCGATTTGTGTGACTCAAGTTTTTACCTGTAAGCTATAAAAGCTGAAACTGGTGGGAATTCAATTCAAAAGCTGCCTCCATTATATCCAGAACAAAGTAGTTTATTATATTTTTCTGGTCTATGGATGTTCTGGGAACAAATGAGCCCTCGTTGCAATAAACACAACTAATAGACTTTTTGTATTTTAGATTTTTGATCTTATTGTCAATTTCCAAATTTAGAAAGTAGTTTTTTTCTGTACAAAACTATACATTTTCCTCAAGTAGCTTCACTGTAGTTGAACTACATCCAGTGTGAAGTAATTATTATAAATTCAGAGGAGCTTCCCCATCATTGCACGTTACTAAATTTACACACATACACAAACACGTCTTTTTTTGAGAGGTCACATTTACTCAAAAGGGTGTTCAACATGAACCGGATTGTGATTAAGAAAGCCAGTAAGGGTGTTAGACTGGAGGTGGATCTGTGGCAAACCTCCACATTCAAGGATTGTGACAGTTTAGTAGATTTAACACCATCCTCTCTTTCTTCTTCTTCCTTTTTTTTTTGATGGGAGAACAAAGCAGTGTCTGTTCCTCTCTGGTCTTAAATAGCAGCTGTATGTTTACCTCAACGACACACTCATCCCGGAGGAAGGGTGTGTCTTTAGTGAAGAGATGCTGACACAGGAATATGCAGGTAATTCCCCTCCCACTCCCACCCATGTCTTCACTTTCACCTGGTAAAGACAAGCTCTGCTGACTCATTGACTTCTTTTATTGAAGCGTGCTGCACTTGGATATTTTTAACATGATTTCATAAAGCTGTAATTAAATAGGATGCTGGTAAACAATGCTTTGGTAGGAGGCCAACTCCAAACTTGGCTCAGTCATGAAAAGTCAGATGGTTTTAACTGAAAAAGAAATAACTTCATGCGCTGGCAGGAGTGCAGCACAGTCCATGGGGGGTTGTAGTTTTTTTTTTTTTTTTTAACAGGAACACTTGTGTTTTATATTTGCGCCTTGCCACACATTCTTTTGTGTTCATGGGGGAGGAAAAGGATGAGATGCTGACTTTTGAAGTCTTGCGGTCTTGTCACGTAAAGCATTCCTCACCGATGGAGCTGGACCATACTTAGAGAAACAGTCACCTCTCTCTGCTGCCTTATTATGTTTTCCCTCTGAGTTGAATTAAAAATTGTGTGCACAAATTTTTTTTCTTTTTATCTGTAGCACATTTAGGTACAATTGCGTGTTTGCTGCATTTTGGTCCTTGATTTTTGCATGCAGGACATGCATACATTTGAGTGCTGGCATTTATGTCAGGTGTATTCATCTGTGTGTGCATTTGCATAATATTCACAGCAGGTAAATCTGTGGCTACATGTACTTTTACTTGTGTTGACAGTCTCATTTGACCTACAAAGGTAAAAATACAAATGGGAGGTCAAAGTGGCACAAGGTTCACCCTTCTCTCTTCTCTTTGCGTTGCCAGGAGATATTTTTATCTGGTATGAACAATTGAGAAAGATGGGTTTGATTTCTCCACTGTGGCCTCAGGCTTGGCCTTCCTGTGGGTACAGAGTCAACCTCAGTTCGATGAGCTGATTGGAGCCAGATCCTTTGTCCCAGATTCCGTATCCTTGCACCCTTGAACCTCACGAAATCTCTAAACTAAAGCCTTTGGTCGTTTAAATCCCACGTTGCACAAATCCAACTGTAATATAATGTTGTGAAATGTCAGGAGGGCGATGCGGCAAGAGAAAAAAAAAACAAAACATGGTGTTGGAAAAGAAAAACGACATGCAGGTGAAATAAGGTTGAAGGTGAAATTCCACTAGTGAGGCAAAGGCAGCTTTTATAGTAATAGTTATTGTAGTTGTTGTGAAGCAGAATGCCGCTGTTAATTCCTCAGTCTTCTGGACCCACTTTTGGTGTTTTTCATTTTTATGAGGCAGAGGAGGACATCTGCTTGCATCGTTGACCCTTACGGGAATTCTCTGGGGACCTTTTAATCATTCGTTCGAGATCTACAATGTGATGATGCACTGATGTGCTATTTTTGTCTTCCCTCTGACCAGATGCTTTCCTGAACTCTTAATACTCTCATATCACACCCCCGGGGTCCATGAAAAGTCACATGCGATACTGTTAAGGAAAGTAAATGTTTTACAGACATTTTATTTTACAGTCCTAAGAGCATGTTTCTGCTCTTTAAACCGCCACAGGCTCCGGGGCTTCGCAAGAACTCCATTTGCTGTAAATACCTAGAATTCCTACAACCTTCAAACACTATATATTTTGAATTCCTCTGACATTTTCAGACACAGATGCTCTCATACTCAAGAGGGCAATGAGACCTGTTAGCCNNNNTATTTACACACATACACACACACGCATATAGACCCCCAGCGATGGATTCCAGATCTGGAATTTAATGCATTTCTGTTTCGCATCACCTCTCAGGAATGCGGCACACGTGCCACAAGCCTCATAACCCTAAGCTGATGAATGCGAGGATGTTTAAAAGAGGGAATGATGATGGGATGCAGACGTTTCGGGGGGGGCGCATCCGGTCCAGTATTTGACGTTATTTGCAAAAAGCAATGTTAGTGCAGCTGTGGTATGTGCCGAGCGCATCTGGACTACAGATTTGGGAACATATTTTGTGTGTGTTTGTTTGGTCTGTCCCGTCTCACTCAAATTAACAACTGTTGCACGATACGGAGAGAGGATGGAGTGAATTAACTTAGCAGGGGATCATACGACGGGGTGCTGATCTAAAAGTGGAGACTTTACAATGTAGTCTGTTTTGCACAGTGTTTACTTACATTGTACCAGTGTCAGTCACAGCACTCTGAAACCTATTAGACAATCATTGTTAGGTTGATTGCAACAGAGGAAAAAATTAGTGAGCTGCAGACTAACCACAGGTCAAGGTTGCGGTTGAGTAGAACATTCTGCTCATTATTGCTGTCAAGCAGACATTTCCAGGTCACGCCAGTTAGGATCCTAGAAAGAGCTGATTGAAATGCTTTATTACTTCCTAGAATAGGACCCACTGAACCATCCTTCAATAAAGGAAAGGTTCTTCCCACAGTTCAAAGACATGCACTTGGTGGGTTAGGTTAATTGGTGATTCTAAATTCTTCTCTGCCTCTCTGTTAGCCCTGCGACAGGCTGGCTGCCTGCCTCTTGCCCTATGACAGCTGGGATAGGCTCCAATTTGTACAGTGTACTACTTTGTGAGAGTGCAACATATGTGCTGTTCACCAAACTCCCTGAAGATGCTATTTAAGTACAGTAATTAAGCATCTCTTTTTATTTTGTTTCAGGCTGCATATTGGATTTTAAAATCTTCTGTATGGCTAAGTTCTCAACAAGTGTTATTGTAGAATAATTTGTTAACACAGTGTCATGAAACAATAAAAATACTCAGAATTTTCAAGCACCTTATGTCACATTTTTGTGTGGCTCAGGTCTGACCAACAGTCTATATGCATATGTGTCTACCTTTTATTATTTATTTAATTGACTTCATCTCCTAACACAATTACCATCTCACTCTATTCAGTTCAGTCATGTTGGGTTTAAATAAATCCAGAATTTTGAGATATCTGACAGCCTTTAATTTCCTCTTTCATACACTTGATAAATATAAATCAGAGCACATTTATTACCAGTCATCAGCGTCATTAAGGAGAACGAGCAAACTCACCAAAATGTTACATTGTGCATTCATCTGAAGCCTAGAATGAAAAACACTTTGTGGCACTGTGACTCTGCGGACATGGAGACAGCAGTTATTACTATAAAAAGATAATTAACAAAAAGAAAAAAACCTCCATGGAGGCTGAACATAATGATTTATGCATTTTTATGACTCACTTTGTAATTTGCTGCTGTAATGGAACATTCCTGTCATTCTTGGCATTGTGTGTAATTCTGAGGGAGGATGATTGTATTACAGCTTTGAAGATTTCAACTCTGGACCAAAATGTAGTTTAAAAGTAAGGTTTTAAATATAGGCTGCATATATTCTCAATATTTCAGAATTCTGAGTAATATCATTTTACTTCAAAATTTCAGTGATCTTGAGCAAAATGTGAAGCAGATGTTTAGAAATATAAACTGTCATTGTGAATGAGTGAACTGCAGCATAAACATTGTATAACACTGTATACTGTACTGTATTTCAGGCTCTCTCTCTGCTGCAGCAGCATTACATGAAGATAAATGTGCATCATCATACTACTGTGTTTATACCCCACTCTGCATTTAAACACTAGTTATTAATAATCTCTGTCTCTCTTCCACAGTGTGTCTTTTGTCCTGTCTCTCTCCCCTCAGCATCAACCGGTCACGGCAGATGGCTGCCCCTCCCTGAGCCTGGTTCTGCTGAAGGTTTCTTCCTGTTAAAAGGGAGTTTTTCCTTCCCACTGTCACCAAATGCTTTCTTATAGGAGTTCATTTTGACTGTTGGGTTTTTTCTGTTATTATTGTAGGGTCTTTACCTTAAAGCACCTTAGGCGACTGTTATGATTTGGTGCTATATAAATAAAATTGAGTTGAATTCTGCTTCCATTTGAACAGAAGGTTTTTTTTTTTTTATTGAACCACTTCTACAATGAATCGTAGTGTCAGACTGTCATTAATGATTCCTTATTTTCCATTCATTAGGCACACACTTAACTCGGTGAACAAATTCTGGATTAAATGAACTCTAATTCAAAGTTTTTTTGTTGGTGTTTTAAACTTATTTCCTGAAACAAACCCAAAGAAACTCTGCACATTTCTGATGCACCTTCAGATTTTTAGGTACACACTATGAAATAACAGCCAGATGTCTAAATTACAATGACTGAACAGGGAGTAGAAACACAGTACATCCAAATTATTCAACAAAAGCACTGAAAACAATAAGAAAAGTTGCATTGAATACAATATACACTTCCAGACTTCTTAGTGTAATGATTAATAGTTCTCATATGTAGTTTGTCTAAATATTAACACTCAATATTAGCAGCTGAGATTTGACTAGTTTTTTTTCCCTGCATGCTCTGGACCTCACATTTATGTAAGCTCCTCGTTACTCAGTAATACAGTGTGAGGATGACAATTTAATTACACATTTCTGTAGAACAATGCAGTATCAATGATCTTGTCTGTATTATGCTCATCCAGACAGGAGCCATAAGACACTGGTGAGCTTAATTTTTGGAAAACGGACAGTTTAGAGTCACAGAAATGAAATCAACGTTTGTTACTATTCTGTCCTCAGATGAGCTGCAGTTAACTTTACTCTTACGGTTTTACTGCTCCATAAATTCTTTCTGCACATATTTTGACACTGCAGTGCCCTCTAGTGATCACTCCAGGTTAAAACATCTGGGTTCAGATGGACTATTTGCCAGTTGACAGTGATTCAAAACCCCATTTGGCAAAGGCAGTATCTACAGGGAGAGGAAATGTGCACCACTATAACCTGAATTTGAATATTTCATATTTGAATTTAACTTTTGAATTTGAACTGTTCTAATCAAAAATCTTTATTTCTTAATCTTTATTTCCAAAAAATCTGTTTAAACAGTAAGTCAGCCTACCACATTTAAGCAGAGAGCCAGCGCTGACTGAGCTGAGTTTGTATTTTTGTTATACTTATTTAAGCCATTTTGTTATAGGTTTTTATTTTTGGCTGCTCCAATTTCCCAACTTTTCGGATAAAAATAATCTTATTTACATGCATTTGTGGACCTTTTACTTTGTATCCTCTCCTCGTCTCCTACACTTGTCCTTTATCTCTGATCGCCCATTTCACTGAGTGACCCAACGTAATCTGGAGAGAGAGAGAGAGAGAGTCAGATCCATCCCTGAATAAGTGGGAGAGAATGAATGGATATTTAGAATTGCTCTGCAGTGTTAAAAATAAAACAAAGACAGTCATTGAAGATGTTTTATTATATGGTTCAGTCTTCAGCTTTTTACAAATATATATAAAAAGAAATCAATTTTTACAGTATCAAAGGCACTGGTTCTGCAGTTAGCATCTGTGTTTGGAGTGAGACTTCAGCAAAATATTCTACTACTGACAGAGTTTAGAAACAAGAAACATTTCAGTGTCACTTAGAAACCAATCCAGGTGAAACAAAGTATGGAAAATAGCACTTCGATCATAAAATATTTAGTGAATTGTATATGATAGTTTACATTTTTTGGAAGATAACATTGTTAATGAAAACAAAACCGAAAACCATTGTTAAAATATGTACAGAGCCGTATATTTCAATGCAAAAATGGTCCCAAAGAAGTGAAGATAGTCTTATAGAGGCTAGTTTGTAGCAGTTTTAGTCATTTCTGCTTCTTTAAGAGGACATCTGCCTGAACCTAAAATATTATTAGAATATTATTAGGGCAAATCTTATTAGATGGGTCAGACTCAAAGGTAGTGCAGGTCATAAACACAGTCAAGACAAAGTGCAAGAAAATGGTACAAAGTACTGGTGTGCACACATTTACACACATGACTCAAAGGCAAGTTTTATTGTGTTGCACTCTGGTGTATTTCCTATTAATGATGTTATTGTGTTTTTGTGGGTCATGCTAAATTTGTACTTTCCACCTCCATTTTAGAGATCCAGGAAAGAAAGAAGAAGAAAAAACCCCACAAAACCTAGTATTCATGTCCAACCAACAGGAAACTCAAACTAGCTGCCTGAAACATCCATTTTACTTTGGAGCTCTCTATCCAGGAGACCAGGTCAACATTGTATAAAAGTAAGTGGTAAGGTTGTCATTGGTCCTTTAGGAGCTCAGACAGTTCAAAGTCATATTCCACAATCATCTACTTGCTTTAATGCTTCAATATCCATTTATGCTATGAGTGGTTTGTCAGTATGTTAGCTATGACCAGGTAAATATTGGAAAACTAATGGAGAATGCACTATTTCAGGTAATTCTCCTGTTCTGTACAGTTCATTTTTAACTGGGAAGACTTACAGTCCAACACCATGTGATGGACATCAGCACAGTTAAAAACTTACAGCAGGTAATGTTCCAGTCTCCAGGTGCTAAATGAATATTTAGTATTGTTGAAATCCTGCTAGAATTGGTAAATTTGAGTCTGCACTGCTTTTTAAACACTAGAACCACCAACAGGTAAAATTTACAAGCTGCTGTTTTTCGAGTGTCACCTCACAGCACGAATGACCTGGCTTCAAATTCACCTGCCGGAGTTTGTTCCTCCTGTGCCTGTGCGCTGCTTCTTAGGTTTACTGGTAATTCTAAATTGGCCATGGGGGTGAAAGTGAACATGAATGGCTGTTGGCCTTGTGACAGACTGGTGACCTGCCTGGGATAGGCTCCAGCTACACCCACCCCCAATAAGTGGTTAAGAAAATGAAAATGTTTTTCACTTGTTTTTAACTTTGCTTTAACAAAACATTCAAGTACTTTTATTAAAAAGCAGGCCATGTAGCTCATCCTAAATTTGTCCAGACTGACAAAAGTCTTGGGCCACACCTCTTAACTTTTGAATGCAGGTGTTTTCAGACTTATTGCCACAGGTGGATTTAATCAAGATGGGTGGTTCTGAAGAGCTCAGTGAGTCCTGGCGTGGTACTGTAATTGGATACCAATGTTGCAGCAAGTCAATTTGTTAAATTTCTTCTCTCCTAGATACAGTTAGTGATATTATTGCAGTTGAAGCGTTGTCCTGAGGCACACAGTGCACAAAAGTCTCCAGATCTCTGCCGACTCAGTAACTGCAGAGCTCGAAACCACCTCTGGCATTAACATCAGCACAAAAAATTTTCCAAGCAAGCAGCTCGTGTAGGTGACCCAGTGTGACCCATTACTTTTGTCCACATTTATGGCGTATAAATTCCAGGGAGTAAAAATTACCACCATAGAGAACCATCCTACCTTGTGACTTTCTGTTGTTGAGGCAGGTATAAAAAATAAAGCCATTATTCACTCATTTAAACAATAATTCAGACACCTCAAAACCTTGTAGCATCATTAAGAAAATTGCCATATTATTAAAATTTAAATTGTTGCCTTGTAACGTCATTTTGTATCTTTAAACAATCAAGCATTTGGTGATACAGTGAAAATCAATGCATTTTATCAGCGGGTTACAGTAGGGCTGGGCGATATGGGGAAGAAATCTTAACACAATAAGTTTTTCATGTTAATCAAAATTGATCACAATATAAATCAATTCACTATTTTTCTCATAGTTCCTTTTTACTGCTAAGTGAAGCTATAAGGTTCATTTTAATATATTTAATATTAATTATTCATTTCCTGTCAGAAGTTGAATGTGATCAATGTGCTGTAGAACATTATACAAATTTCGGCTTTATGTATAATAAACTAAAATCTTAATTCTGAGCAGTCTCAAATTATTGGGCAAGCTCAAAATAACGTTTATATTAATGGAAAATAAAGAAACTATACTGTAACATTCAATTTCTATACACACTCCAAACTTTTGACTGCTACTGTAGATTCGATCTGTTTTAAATTGTGTATTAAAATGTGTATTTATCCTCAGTACAGATTCATGAAACACTCAAATGGAAACAAAGGAAAACAAAACTGGCAAACTGCTCCAAGGCAAAAAATAATAATAAAATAAAATTAATTAATTAAATGAAAATTTGAAAAAAGATATGAGAAGTTCAGTAGACTCAATTTAGTTGTTGATGTGAAAGTGAAGTGTGACAGAGCTGTCTCACTACACCCTGAGTGCAGTTGGGAAAGGGCTGTCAGAGAATGGCTTATGGTCAGGGAGTTGGTAATGAGGGTCAGTTATTCATTCAATCAGCCGCTTACATTTGAGAATTTTCCACTGCAATCACTGGCATCCTGTTTTTTTTAAGTAAAACAAACAGCTGCTGTCAGACAAGTGTCTGGGATTGCAAAGTCTTGCGTCGTGCAGTTAAACTGTAAAATGTGCAGTGTGAAAGATGGCAAAGCATGCCAGTACGTTACATGCCTTTGTGGAAACATGCTTACAACACAGTCTGCCAAAAATCCCCACTACTGAATTCCTTAGTGTCACGCCCAGCAATACTGTTGCTTGACATTTCCTGTTGTCATTTCGTCTTTTATCTCGCTCACACTCCTAAAGTCCTGCTGTGTACAGCTGCAGTAGCCCAAACATCAGCACATGTGCTGCTGCGCCTACACTGTGTGCATCAACCTAACCCGATGCTATTAACTCTGCTCAAACCACACGATCGGTTCTTCACGGCACTATCATCTTTGGCCTTTTGGAACGGTAAAAGGACTAGTTCTTCTATAGCACTTACACATTCACACAACCACTCCCCCCCATCTAAGTGTTTTCTATCTAACATTCACATACATACACACTCTGATAAATACATCGGGGGCAACTCTGGGTTCAGCATACTTTGGCATGCAGACTGAAACAGCCAGGGATCGAACCACCAACCTTCTAATTAGTAAATGACCTGCTCTACCTCCTGAGCCAACAACAATGCCATCAACTTTATATTGACTATGTCTCATATTTCTATTCAGAAAAAGTTATTTCTCAATAATTTTTTTAAAATTATTTTAATTGACCTGCCCTAAAGTACGGGGTGATTTTTACTTGGTGGTGGTTTTAGGTATACTCCATGGTGACCAATACAAACAACAAAGTAAAGTTTTCTAGTTCTATCAGTGCTTTTCCTACAGGGTAACAAAGATTTCTTGATTAGTTAATGCCGCCTTAATAAAAAATGCCTCATTATCCTGGCAAAGATGCACTTTGACACAGTACATCCCAGCAGCCCTGTTTTACCTGTCTTTTGTTAGTTAAACATATTTAAGGTTACAATAACGGCTAACAGCAGCTTTACTGCGCTTGAGTCGCCTGGTTCTTCATCTCCTGCCATTGTTTCTCCCTCAGACTGAGCTCTGCTTCAGAAAAGGCTGCCAGGCCCCAGTTTGTGACCTTCTGCTGTCCCTTGGCACCTGGAGGAGGAAGAAAAAAAAAAAAAAACAGAATTTTCACCATAAACGGAAATATTTCATTCAGTTAATCTGAAATAAAAAAAAACAAAAAAAAGACTTCAAGTCAAATCAGGCACTCCTCTAACCATCACTGCAATCCAAATACGCAACAAAAACAAAGATGTCCAGGGTGAAAACCAAACAGCATATCACAAACACCTCATACCAACGGTCAAGCACAGTGGTGGAGCGGTGATGGTTTGGGCTTGTTTTGCACCCACAGAACCTGGGCTCCTTGCAGACACTGAGTCGACCATGAATTCCTCTGTATACCAAAGTATTCTAGAGAACATTTATGAGGCAATCTATTCAACAGCTAAAGCTTGTCTGAGATTATGTCATGCAGCAGGACAATGATCCCAAGCACAGCAACAGAATGGCTGAAAAAGAAAAGGATCAAGATGTTGCAATGACCCTGTCCAAATTCCCGACCTCAACCCAAAAGCTGTGGTGTTAAAGGAGCTGAGCATTAACGAATGTCTGCAAACCTCAATGAACTGAAGCACTGTTGTAAAGAAAAGTGACCCAAAATTTCTCAGTGGTTCTGCAAGCTACTGAATCATGTAGTCTACTTTTTACAGGACTGTATGATTTGAGAAATCTACCAAAACACCAGGAAATGTGCAGAATTTTGAAAAAGGAAACTGTAGGAAGCCTGTTGGAGGGTGTGCTTTGCACAGTTAATTATTCCTTACTCAACTGCAGATACAGACCACAAGCTAATCTTCAGCTAAAAGGCTGGGAGCTGTTATCTGTGTAACTACCTTTTTTCTTTTTTCTTTCAATTAAGCTGACAGTCCAAATGAATTGTAGTGTGAATAAAGAAGCCCTGTGCTGTAGATGGTAGTCTACATATGAAGAACAGCTGCGGGGAAAACCACAGAGGAAATGGGTACCAAAACGACACAGAACATGGTGATGAAAACTGAGACAGAGAGCCTCTGTGTCTCCCTTTTATACACTGTTTCCCTGCAGAGTCTTGCCATCTACTTTTATGCCTACCTCTACTGGCATGTAGAGGTAGGCATAAAAGTAAGATATGGTGCCCAACTTCACTAGACGTATGATGAGTCAGCAACCAAGACGATCACTAAACACAGTTGCCAGTTACTGTAACAAGCAAAGCATATCCATGATTCCAGGTACAGTTTGTCTCAGTCTTTGCTTCTGACAGGACTGCTGCGCTTCATATTGTTTCTCAGCCGGGGGTGCACTGACAACTCCAGCTTTATATGAAACAAACAAATATTCAGGAAAAGAAATACCACCATGAGCGACTGGAGGTGCCATACCTGTGTTTTAACTATTTTATTTATTTAGTTTTTAATCTGAATTAAAATAAAGTAGTTTATTTTTATAAACAGATTTATGAAATTCTGAAAAACTTTACCCTGAAATTATAACATAATAATCCTGTAATATTAAATGTTAATGACAACTCTGAAACAGCCCTTTAAAAAAGAAAAAAAAGCACCACATCAGTACCTGGTTGAATAAGCCGTAACAACCCCTCATGTTCAGCCACTTTGTGCTTCCAGGTCTTGGTGTTGTTGGTTGCAGTTTCCAGCTTCCTTCTGATTGTCTGGATCACACATTCAGAAACAGAAATACAACACATATAATTTGGAAACCTCTTAAGAATGGCACTCGTTGGTATACTGCATTGACAAATCACAAGTAATCAGTATTAAATTCCTTGTATGAAGATCTCAGCTTAACATACAGTACTTGCATAGTGACACCATGTGGTAAACTAGTAACATCTATGTGCTTAACAATGTCAGGTGTGCAGCAAATTCAACACTGGAGCTGCTTTAGCACAACTCTGATTTTCATTGAGTGGCTCACTTATACCCAGGTTAAGGCGGCTGGGACAGATGGAGAGTCTAATCACATGATCAGATCTCTCAGCCCAGAGCGTCCCAACTTCACATAGTTTGGGATGAGTGCAGGAAAAGCAAACACATGTGAGAACTGATGTGCAAATAGTGCTTATATTCCCATCTGGTCACTTCTAGCAAGTGGATGCCACATGTGCTGCCTCCTGCACACTCTACACAGGCAGCTCCTGCCTCTGAAACACATGTAGCAGCTCCTGTAGCATGTCTGGAGCAGACTGTCTCCTGCTGTGCGCTGCATGTGCGGAAGGACCACTGGAAACACATTTCAAGTGACAACCTCAAGGACTGCTCAACAACTGAACAGAGAAGTTTGCAGGTTTCCACACTAGTCCTGCTGCATACTGACTCATAACACCATCTCTGACCTCATACTGTGCCAGTGCTCCCTGCCTCTCATGCTCCAGCTGCTCCAGTTGCGCCATTGCAGCTTGCAGGGCACTCTCCTTGGCCAGACGTTCCTTCTCCAGTTCCTCTTTCTCAGCCACCGTGACTGAGATAGCCTGCTTCTGCTGCAAATGAATCTCCTCCAGCTCTGCTCTCTTCTTGGCCTCCTCCTCCAGTAACCTGGTCCACACACAGTATATGCACCATTTACTACAGGCAAGCTTCAGCTGGCATGTGTCCTACTGAGGGGTCACATGATTACAGAAGCTAAGTAAGTGGACTGTACATACATTTTCCACACATTTGTCACTTCTTGTTGAGGAAATTATTAGTCCCTGTGCAGTCTAACATTTGCTACTTTAGTTAGTATTGTCAACATTGTGTGTTGTAACTAAAGCTGTTATACTTTTACAGCCTGGAAACATCCAGTGCTTATATATTTATGTTTTAAAGACGCTGTAACCAAAGTGTCCTCTGTAAAGTAATGAATGAATAATAAAGAAGCTAATGTGGTAAACATGATATACATCAGTATACAAATGTGGCTGTGTCACATTACTGTGCCAGCAGGTGGTGCATTAATGTAGTTATGGACAAGTAAATGCACTACAGCTTGAACTTTCAGATAAATGATATTTAGAACTTTTTTAAAAATGAAATAAATTTTATATAAATGCATTTAAACCCACATATGTGACTACTGATATTTAATGTCTTTATAAGCTGAAGGGAAACAAGGGGTCAGAAAAATCCCCACACCAAGGTCAGGTGGTCTCACAACACATGGTCTGAATGCTTTGTAGCTGCAAATCTACAAAGTCTAAGTGGCAAGTCTGTGTTTTTTTTGGTTCTTGTATCTTTAAGCTTCCACTAAGTGGCTCACATTTAAAGAACTGATTGCCATTTTTAACACTATGATTTAATTTAAGGAAATACTCGCTGCTGGTTAGTCAAGCAGGACCTGGAAAGTAAAGATCAGCACATAGGAAGGAAGAATGGGGGGAAATGTCGAGTGTGTGAAGGAGAAGTTGAATGTCTGGCTGAGTATGGCCTCCTATATAAATAAAAAAGGAGCAGACTCAGACCCAGACATTTTGGACAGAGGTTCATGTGAAGCAGTTGATTATGAATATTAAGTTTCATTAAAATTTGTTAGCACAGTTGAATATTTAGGGTAACAAAATATTTATATGGATACATTTATGATAAAAATGTGATAGGCTTATGCTTGCATTATAAGAGAAGTATGCAAAAGTCCAAGTGACCTAAATTTGATCAGAGGCTTTGAGCGAGGCTCTGTGGGGAATATTTCCCAAACATTTCTCTCTGTTTACACCCTTTGACTCACCGTGTCTGCAGCTTACGGAGGGTTTCCTCATCCTGTCTGGCATTCCTCTCGTCCTCCAAAGCGTATTCCAGTTGACGATACATCTCCTCCAGCTCGTGGACCCTTTGCAGGTACTGCTCCAGCTCAGTTGACTTCTCAGCCAAGTTCTTCTCAATTTGCTCCCGTACCTGTTAAACCAGAAAATACAGACGTATATTTTACCTGGAAGTCAATATCAATAGTCATAATATGCATTTTTACTTAAGGGTTTTATTTATTATGTTTTAGTGCCAACTCGAGTGCCATGACATTAAGTGTAAGGTGTATTGCTGTAACTAATCAGCATCTCACTGGAAACAAAAGTTTGATTTTTGAAGAGGCGTAAAATAAAGAGACGTAGCCAGGCTTAACCTAAAACCTCAGCTGGAGATAACTGGAGTCACACTGATAATTATCAGCTTTCTCTGTAATCTCAGGCGCTCTGCTTCAGGCTCACAGAAAAGAGCGCTGCCTCCTTCCATCAGAGATATTATCAGAGGACCAGCTGACAGATATAGAAATATAACAGCAAAATAAAATAAAATAATCTTGCAATTTCATAAGTTAATCTATATTTATATTAGCACTCTATGCGCCCTGAGAGTTGGTGTTTATTTATAATGTAATAGGTGTACATTAAGTGTACATTAAGCAGTTTGATAGCGATCTGGAAATCACTTAAAGGCTGCTGTATTATCCATCTTGCTTGGAGCACGCTGATGGAAACAAGAATCAGTGAAAGTTCTGGTCGGCATAAGTCACTGTAGTGAGCAACATTAAATGAGAGTCACCTTTGGGCTCAGCATACATCACTATAATCCATTAATCTTGCTTTATTGAACACCGCTCTGATCAGGAGATTATGAATTAACACAGAGATGATTAGACAGCATGGCAATCTTTATCAATACTTAATAATCAACCGATTAATGGGCCAGCAGGATGTAGAATGAGCTGTTGACTCACTCAAGTTAGTGGTGCAAAAGACTAAAAACCTCAAGCTGTTCTCAGCGGGTTGCCCACCAGCTCTATGTTTGTGTGTGTGTTCCAACTAATTCCAACTTCTAACCATATAATCTATTAACCATTAAATAATCAAGTCACTATTACATGATGACTAAATTAAGGTTTTTGACTGTGTTTTTAAAATTACAATGTGACGCTGGTGAGGGTGCAGTCATACACCTTGTACACAATGGGTGTACTGTTTAAATTAGTACATGTGTTGAAGTTTGGTTGTGTTCAGCTATTTTCATTTGTCTAAGGAATATAATCACAATCACACTCTCTCTTAAAACCAGTGGGACATCTGAGAGCAGAACTGTGACACAGTTAAACAACCTTTTGCTGTTTCACCACAATCAAGATGTGCAGCGAGATGGTATCAGAGGCAGCTCAGCTCACTAATATAGGTCTCTCTTACAAGTCTCTGAGAGTCACCATCAGTGTTCACTGTGCCAAACAGACACTTCTTAACCACAGTATGTATTCTTAAATGTGAAGTGAAAGCACAAACATAAAATCCATTCGAGTCATTTCAAGCTCCTGCTCAATGCTCTCAGGCTCTGGCAGTGTTTGATTTTGTTTATTATCTGAGTAAGCAATACTATAAGCACTGAAGACTATATAAGGATTCAGCGGTGTAAATACTGCTAGCATTTTAATGTGGCACTTATGGAGGCCGCTGTTAATGGCATCTGCACTATTGACTGCTGATGTCTCAATACATATCTGAGATGACTGACAAAGGACTGAGTGGACTTGCACTGATGAATATCATGGAAATGATGCTGAGGCATTTGACAGCGACAATATGCAGAATTAACTTTAAATGGGTGGGATTTAATTTTGTTGCATTCTCTTGCTTTTTGACCGTTTTCTAGTTTTGCTGTTGTGTGTGTTAACTTTATTAGATGACCTGTCATAAAAACAAGACGCAATTACTTTTTAAATTTTGTGGCAGTGTGGTGTATAGGAAAAGTTTGTGCTATCAACTAAAATATGACATCATTACAAATAGATGAAAATGAGTTACAGACCATTTTTTCTCTCTCCAGATCCCTCCTGTAGCGGTCCTGGAGGTCAGTTTGGGTCTGAAGACGTCTTTTTTCTTCTTCTGCTGCGTTAGCTGCTGCCTCTTCCAGAGCCTGGCCAAAAGAACAGACAAGTCAAAAAGGGCTTAAAAAACAAAAAAAACTAAATTTGAAATGAAATATTTTCTATTTTTTTGCATTATGGATGTCAGTATTATCATGTACAATCAGATCTTACACCCTTGTACTTTCAGGATTAAAAAAACCAAACAAAACTGTTTGGTGGTGTTACATTTACATCTTTAAACAGATATGATAAACGTGCAGTCTATCTATAGAATGTCTTTCTAGATATATTCAACAACAAGACAGTAACAGAGCAACTCAGACCAGAGTGAGCATCAACTGTAAAAATATCCAGGATGGCACATCAATACATGCCATTGGCAGAAGGTTTGCTGTGTCCTTGAACACAGTCTCAAGAGGATGGAGGAGATTCCAGGAGACACACAGTTACTCCTGGAGAGCTGGACAGGGCTGTAGAAGGTCCTTAACTCATCAGCAGGACCTGTATCTGCTCCTTTGTGCAAGGAGGAACAGGATGAGCACTGCCAGAGCTACAAAATGACCTCCAGCAGCCACTGGTGTGAATGTCTCTGACCAAACAATCAGAAACAGACTTCATGAAGGTGGCCTGAGGGCTCAACATCCTCTAGTTGGTCCTGTGCTCACTGCCCAGCACTGTAGGTTGATAAGTTTCATTTCCATCAAACGATGTGGCATCCTTTCATTCCTAACCACATTACGTAGTACATATCAGTGTAGATATCAAAGTTATTCTTATTTAAATCTGATGTGTTTTCAAAGTGTTCCAGAGTATCTAAATGAAATCTAATTGAGGAGATAAATGATTTCACAGTAATGGTTAGGAATTGGCTAAAACACTTTTAATTGCAATTTCTTTCTAAACCACAGTAGTTATGTCCATTATAGGTTTTTCTTTTATCTTTACTGTATTGCAGTTTGATGGAAATCTATATTTGCATGCTGTGTATACATAAGGTCAGGTAAAGATGAGAGCTGAACAGTAATAACAGCTATAAACTCTGTGTAGCACATCAGCTTCTCACTTCATTCTGAAACTGGTGAAACACAATCATTTTAAATAAACTTGAATTTAAAAAGCTTCTTTAAAAGCAGTTTCTCCATTTAAAAAAAAAAAAAAGACAGAATGAAAGAAGGGGAAAAAAATGAAACTGGTGTGAGGGGAAGTTTCTGCAAAGACCTGCGTTCTGTCAGGGGGAATTGCTGCCTGGTTAATTTTAGATTTAAGATTGTGGTTTATAATACACTGAAGTGAACGCGCCACCTCTAAATAGGTATGCAAATGTAAAACCAGCAACTCTCTATGAAGGCAAACTGAGCATGAAGTAATCAATTGCAAAAAAACAAAAATGCAAAACACTGAAATAGAGCAGAATAGAAAAGAATAATGGCCAGTCTGCTGACATAACAAATATAAACATAATGTGTAAGAGACATTTCAGACAGTATTAGGCATGCTAGCCAGTTGATTCACATACTGGAACCATATTTGACATCATTTTTAACAAAGACAACCTTTGTCTATATTTCACCTAGATTTAGTTTAGTTCAATTTTATTTATATAGCACCAATTCACAACAACAGTTGCCTCAAAATGCTTCATATTTTAAAGGTAAATACCGACAGACATTATAAAGAAACCCAACAATCACACAACCCCCGATGAACATGTATTTGATGAGTAGGAAGGAAAAAACCCCTTTTAACAGGAAGAAACCTCTAGCAGAACCAGGCTCAGGGTGGAGCAGCCAGCTGAGGGGTGTGTGAAGGGAAATTTAGTACAGCTGCTTGATTGAAGGTTTAAAATAAGTGTGACAAGGTTTGAATTGCACTTTGGCACCATGAGACTTCCTTTTAGATTTAGAGAAGAGAGGCTGTTGAGAGGACATTATGATTTTTGTTGCTTGTTTTATGACCAGCCATGTGTGAGATCATAGTTTTTCTTCCTCATTTCCTTAAGTGCTGTTTTGTGCATGCATGCACAAAACAGCTTTTAATTTATTTCCAGTTGCACAGTAAGATAGCCAAGCCACGCTGTTATTCTAATGATGTTTCACCACATCTTCACATGTGAACTTAGTTGCTGGAGGCACACACAGAGGTGGCAGAATGACTTGTTCTTAAAATGCAACATGTGTCACAGGTTACTGTGAATGTGGAATTACAGGTAACTGCTGAAAGTGGGTATTTCATAAAAGGTTATCAGAAGTGTAAATAATAGGTTTGTTGTCTGTATCCAGGGTACAGTTGCTTGTCGTTGTTGCGCTACATCACAGATATTACATTGGTGAAGTTTTGCAGTTGAAGCTATGTTGTATCCTATGATATCAATGCTCAGAGTTTGTGATAGAAAGAAAAAAATTCATACTGAAGACAAACAGGATTTTGGCTTTAAATTGTTACACTTTGATATAACTAAAGTTGATATAAAATTGATTTGGTGGCAGTTTTTAAACAGCTTTAACTTCTTTTTCAGCTCTGAAAATTTCATATGGCTGACTCTTGTATTTAATAAAAAACTACGAGGGCTCAAAAAATGCTAAAGCGCCAAACACCAATCCACTCTATGTGCTGTGAGGTTCAAATTTTTTAGAATTACTGCCATTACTATTGTTCTACAGTCATTAGTATACAATGTAAAGAGTACAAATGACAGCACAGCCTGGTTGTATTTGATCTCTTGGCATTCCAATGACCTATGAGGAATGTGAGACTAACAATGCTAGATAATAAAAGCAAGCTAGGAAAACTCATTTTTAGTGGAGGTTTTCTGACTGTTCATGTTGAGTATGCGTACAATTATTTATTTATTTCTTTTATTAAAGCATATCTAACAGGGAAAAGCATTTAGGTAATTTAAGTTGTGTCAGTGGTTGAGCAATAAACTCTTGTTGACTCACATCACCCAGATGTGAACTGTCTGCAGACTGTGACAGTCCACCTCTTATAGTAGCAGAGTGTGAGTATATCTATTGTATGCATGTGTGTGGCCATCCATATATGTGTGTGTTCATTGTTAATTCATGCAGCCAACTATGCGAGATGAACATTTTCACCTCAATGGTAGATTGTTGTGCATTTAGAAGTTGTGGTTCCAGACAAAGACAGAATTGTTGGCCTGCTCTTCACTATGTGTCACACAATTGCAGTGTGAACCATTTTGACTGCAACTTAGCTTTTGTCACAATGCTGCTAGAGGCTGCAAAATGCCCAGTGTTGCACTAAACTGAAAATCTAACCACTGAATTGTGGTCAGTGTGGTTATTTTAGTTCAACTAAACAATATTATGCTTAGAATATTTATCCAACTACTTGAGTTAATAAAAATGTACAGATGATCCAGAAAAGAGGCCTTTTTAAATTTGTAGTTCCTATGAAATCTTTAATTTTGAGACTTCTGCTCAGCAATGATGTTGTGTTTTGCTATAACAAAACACTGAACAAACCTGACCAGCTTAGACTATTTCATAACATGGAACATCTGTTCATCTTGCACAAGGACATAAGATTTGTACAAGACACTTTCAGAAAGCGATTTTGAGTTTGTGAAAGTAGGATATGCAGGGTGTGCACTGTGCACACACATATGGTGTAGATTCAATTTATTGTGTCATGTTTGATATTCCATCCATCCATCCATCCATCACTGTGTCTGGTTAGTTAGCCATGATCAGTTTGTCCATCTTTATGATTCTCAACCACCCTTAGGTGCATATCCCATTTTGACCTCTGGCCATACTTGGCACAGATGTTCGTATAATATACGAGCCACTTAATTATGGTATTCTATGTATGCCCTGCCTTGCAACCTGCTGTTATGTCCCGGATTGTCTCAGGTGCACAGCCTCATCAGTATACCCTGGTTCATAAACACCTCACACGGATCTTTTTAATCTGGGAAATGTCCGAGCTTCAGTTCTCTCTCTCTTGTTCATGTTCCAAGAAGGGCTTGGGTAGCATGGGCGGTCTAGTCTGACCACCCTTACTGGATGTATGCCCTGGCTGGGATTCAAACCCCCAACCTACAGTATTGTTCCAAAGATAGTAATGTTGCCACTGATGTCTGTCATCTAAATAAAGTCTTAAAACTGATTCAACAACAATTCTCAGAGATCACATCAAAACAGTCAGTGCATTTTCTATAGCACTTTTAGGAGGTGACAAAATGTCATTTTGTGTTACGCACTGCTGAGTCACACATGTCTGATTCACACACATTCACAGACAGAATAAAAAATTCCTTTGTATTACAGATGAGTAACAGCTTAAAGAATAGTAGAGTTAATATTTAGCTCTAATATAGCTCTAAATTTGTAGTGGTGTAGTATTTTCTTATTGCTGACACTTAATGTTAATTTTACAGCATTTACAGAAAGCAGTCATTAACTGACAGTATTTGGGGGAGATAATCATAATTGCAGCAGTCAGTGTTGACAGAAGTGTGAATCGGGTTTAGGAGGTGAATCTTCTCCTCTTGCAATATATTTAGTGAATGTTGCCAAATCTCTCTGGTTCAATCCACATTCTTCCGCTTGCAGGAAGTGATGGGCTTTTCATTAGTCAGAGCCTGCAGGGTGGAGCTGATCTATTGTTGACATTCATGAGCTGGCAGCAAGTTGCAGTGGTGACAGAGATTCTAGGTGACCTGCTTCAATAATTGTGTGAGACACGTGTGTGAACCAGCAGTATGTAACACAAAATAACATTTCGTCACCTCTAAAAGCACTAAAGAAAATACACTGAATGTTATTTTAAAGGTGTGATGTAATCTCTGAGGAATGTTGTTGAACCAGTTAGATGTCAGACGTTACTGTGACGATAAACCTGATTTAAAACAGTAGTTCCTTCTCAGCAATAAACAGTTTTACCACTTCAAGAAGCAGTTCCTACATTACACCGTAATACTTAGTTGCTGTATCTATGTCGGTCAGATCTATCAGTGTAAAGCTTTATCAGACAGCAAAACACTGCACAGTGCGTGGCCAGAGATGGGAAAAGGTAGGCTGAAGGTAGAATTTAGCCTACCTTTTCTGAAGGTAGAATTTACTGTCTATGTAGACAGTAAATTCTACTGTCTACATAGACAGTAAATTCTACTGTCTACATAGACAGTAGAATTTACTTCTGCCACTATGGAAAAAATATATATATATGAAACAAAAGAATTTAAAAAAAACCCGACACACATTTACAGTTGTAACCAGACTTCATTTCCATCCTTTCATCCATTCATTTTCTGTCACTTATCCAGGGCTGGGTCACAGAAGTATCAGCCTAACCAGAGAAGCCCAGCCCTGTCTCTCCCCAGCCACCCCCTCCACCTTATCTAGGGGGAAAAAAACGAGGCATTCTCAGGCCAGACCAGAGATGTAATCTCTCCAGTGTGTCCTGGAGGGGACCCAGGGGAATGCCCAGAACACCACACCCAATGCCCGAACCACCTCAACTGGCTCCCTTCGATGTGGAGGAGCAGCAGCTCTACTTTGAGCTTCTCTCAAATGACTGTACTCTTCATTCTAACAGAGAAGCCAGCCACCCTCTGGAGAAAATTCATTTCTGCCGCTTGAATCTGTCATCTCACTCTTCAGTCACTACCCAAGCTTGTGACCATAGATGAGGGTAGAGACGTAGAACGACCGGTAAATGTACAGTTTTGCCTTTACGCTCAGCTCATTCGTTAGCAGATCAGTACAATCCATCTGTCAATCTCCTTTTGAACAAGACTCTGAGATAACCGAGCCACAGGCTTAGACTGGGAAGTGCTAATTCTCATTCCTGCCTCTTCACATTTGGTTGCAAACCACTGTAGTGTGAGCTAGAGGCCACCACCTGACATGCCTTCACCAAGTCCACAAAACATGTAGACTAATTGGGCAAACTCCCACACAGACTCGAGTATTCTTGAGAGGGTAAAGAGCTGGTCCAGTGTTCTGCAACCGGGATGAAAACCGCATTTTCGGAATTCTAGGTTCGACTAAAGGATGGACTCTCCTCTCCAGCACCCTGGCATAGACCTTCCCACAGAGGCTAAGTAGTGTGATCCCCCCCGACAGTTGAGTACACCCTCCGGTAACCCTTCGCACCAGTCTGCCAATCCAGAGACACCGCCCAAGATCTCCATGTGATGCTGAAGAGGCGTGTCAACCAAGGCAGCCCCACAACATCCAGGGCCTTAAGGAATTCAGAGTGGATCTCATCTATCCCAGGGGCCCTACCATCAAGGAGCATTTTACCTCAGTGATCTCACGCCTAGTGTCATCCCCCTCATACCCAGAATCTACTTCTTCTACGGAAGGTGTGTCAGTGGGATTGAGGAGTTCCTTGAGGTATTCCTTCCACTGCCCAACTATATTTTATATTGAAGTCAGCAGAACCCCACCCACACTATATACCATGTGAGCAGAGCACTGCTTTCCCCTCCTGAGTTGCCTGACGATAAACTAGAATCACTGAGTCTTACATGGTGTCACCGACCTCCTCCCACAGCTGAGTTGTTGCTTCAGCTAATCCCAGAGCCACACTTCGCTTGGCCTGCTGGTACCAGTTAACTGCCTCCAGAGTCCCACAGGCTATGTGTGTTTGCACACCACTCTGCATTTAATCATTAGTTATTTTTAATTTCTGACTCTCTTCCACATATTTTTTGATTATATTAGATTATAATTGTATTTTGTATTTTTATTTTAGAGAGTTTGATTTTCTGTTGCACGGCACTGAACAGGAGTGGCCCTCCAATCTCATTGTACATCCTGTATAATGACAATAAAGGCATTCTATTCTATTCTATTCAGTGTGTCTTTCGTCCTGTCTCTCTCACCTCACCCACAACTGGTCACAGCAGATGGCTGCCCCCTTCCTGAGCCTGGTTCTGCTGCAGGTTTCTTCCTGTTAAAATGGAGTTTTTCCAACCAACCGTTGCCAAGTATTGGCTCAAACAGGGTTGTTTAATTGTTAGATGTTAGATTGAACTCATTGTCATTGTGCGCACACGCCGCACAACGAAATGATCGTTCCAGATCACTCATCCAGAGATGAGCATCTGCAGTCACGCAGCCAGAGACCGGCACTACTGTTAGGCAATGTGGTTTCATTGTCTTGCCCAAGGACACAACGCAGCGCAGGGACAGGGGCTCGAACCTTGCAAGGCGAGCGCCTACCCACTGCGCCACTGCCACTATCTATTGTTGGGGTTTTCTCTGTATTATTGTAGGGTCCAAGCCAAATAGGACTCCTTCACCTTGATGGCTCCCTTCACCTCTGGTATCCACAATCTGGTTCCGGGATTACCACCATGACAGGCACCAGTTTCCTTGCAGCCACAGCTCTGCGCAGCCACCTCAACAATGGAGGTGCGGAACATGGCCCAATTTCTACTGAATGTCCCCAGCCTCCCTCTGAATGCTGTCATCGTTCTGCTGGAGGTAGAAGTTAAAGATCTGATGAACTGGGGCAAAATCTATCAACCTGTGACTAGATTAACCTGGTAGCACAGGCTCTTACGAACACCCTTATGTTCGAACATGGCGTTTGTTATGGATAAACTGATTTGCACAGATCACTGTTCCGGTTCAGATCAGGCAGACTCCAGGTCTCACCAATGTTGTCCAGATAATCTCACAGTAGGATAATGGAGTCACCAGGGTGGGGCACCCTCCAGGACTGCAGCTCCAAGAGGGCTAGCTACCCATTTCTCAACCCAAAGGTGCATCCATCCATATGTTGGGGGAAAACCCCAACATACAGGCAAGCGAGCCAACTCCGGACTAGAACAGAGTCCAGCCCCTCTCCAGGATCTCAAATTCTCAAAGCAACCTGAGTTTTGACAGTTTGGAGGGTGGGGCTTAAAGGAAGAAGGCCCTTAATGTGACTAGTTACTTTTAAAGAAATTGCACCATAGCCTCTGTGACTGACAGGTTTAGTTTACTGTTTTAAACTGAGTTACGCCATGGCAGCAACATAGTTGATTTTTCCACTTTGACACTGGAGGGAAAAAAAATTTTTTTAAATCTTAAAAACCTGAGAATTCTATGGCAAGTTTTGAAGTAGTCCCAAATTTATATGTTGGCTTATGTATGTGTCTTCATTTTGGCCAAAGTTATAACTGCTAGATTCTGATGTACACTTCCTTTCCAGATCCTCATTATGAGTTTAAAAAAAGAAATAAAATCATAATTAAAAAAAAGGTATGTGATTTTGTACGACAGACTAATGGGACATGAGTGCAGAGGCTTTAGTGTAAGATTTCTTCAGCATTAAAGTAATCTAGTGATGGATGTCAGTACTTTCACTGCTACACAGCAAAAAAAAAAAAAATGTTGAAGGCTGACTCGTCAAACTTCATTTTCCAAATTGTAAACAAATACGGTAAACCTGTATTTCACAGAGTCATGACCGCTTTGAAAGCGACCAATCACATTGGGGCCCTTCCTCGTTTTGGCTTTACCCCCAAACTGTCAAAAGTCAGGTTGATTCAAGCAAGCAGAATTCAGGTTTGAGAGCAGAGCTGCCTGCGAGAGTGTGAATCTGTTACAATACTGATGTAGACTCTCACGTGTATGACGGTTTCTTTGTGCACTTGGCTGCTGAGTTCTATGTGCTGAATATACATGCAAAATTCAACATTACAGTAGAATTTCATTGCACGAGTGGCAATGAATACATGCATTCATGAAATTAAATTATTTGCTTGTGGTTATGTTTTATCCTGTATATCCCTTTTGACACAAATATAATTCCATAAAAAGCAGAGAGAGGCAAAACATTGCTTTCAACTTTTTTTAGGCACTTTTCCAAACTGAGTGCCACATCATGAGTATCTTCCTGTAGAGATTGTCTGAAAAATGTGCAGCATTAAACCGGCCAGCCTGTCCAGTTTTCACACATGGATTAGAGCCCTGAACTTTTATAAGACTTATCTGACAAAGGTGCATGTGAGAACACAAATGAGCCAGTCTTTAACTGCCAGTGTGATGTAACACTGTGTGAATAGTGCAGCTAATAGTGAGGTGCAGTTCCCGCATACATAAACATAAGGAGTTCCTTTTTCTAAACTACACAGTGCATTTCCAATAGTAAGACTGAAGCAGACAACACTCACGTGTCAAAATGACTTATTCAAGCCTGCTTTTCAATCTGCTTTTCAGTGTGACTGTTAAGAATAACCACAATGCTTGAAACACAGTCTGTACCACTTTAAACCACTTCAGAACATGCCATCTTACTCCAGTGCACTTTATGCTGGATCCTGGAAGAGGAATGGCTCCTACCCTTCCTTTTTAATCTGAGACTGAGCTGTGCTTTGAGGGGTTGCTGTTTTTGAATACAGGTTTGTAACTTCCTCCAGTTTGATTAACTCACTTAAGAACCCCATGACTTACTTGATTGATTTTTTTTTTTTAACTCTGTTCATAATTTATAATTTATTTAAATATCCTGGTGTTTATCCATCATGCAGCAGATGCATGTCCAGCTTTATATGCAGACGTTCCTCTTCACAACCTCAGTAACCACATCTCCCTTATAGTCTCTTCCTAGTTTCTGAAGTTAAGTTCTGAAGAGAAGGGCTGTTTTAATCCAAATTCATTATTGCCAGTCCAACTATCTGCTTTGTTCTGTTTGTCTTGGTTTTATATTTTTTTACATTTTAACAAATGGAAATAACCTCCAACTGATGCACAATTCTTTTTTTTTTTTTTTAGCTCAGAGGATAAAAGTCAGTGGAGACAGGCTTCACTCAACATGATCAGTGTCATGTCTGAACATCACATATTGCTCTTAAGCTGTATGCATACTTTGCATTCATTTCGCTTATGATTCTTTGTCTCTATATGACCCACATTCACTCAGTCTTTCCCACAAAAATATGCAGCTCTGTTGCACAACCACAACGATTAACTTCCTTATTTCAATACAAATTGTATATAAAATATAGCCAAGTGCTGTTTTAAGTCATTTTTTTCCTCTTGACAATCTGTGTAGGCTTTTGTGTTTTATGAGGTCTGCATTTGTTTTTTGACACTCTTTACACCTTTCATTTCTGTTCATTGTCGTCTTTGAGACACCATGAAAAGGAAGTGATAGTGAGGCAGACGTTTTCTGACCAGACTACATCCACAGAGCAACACTGACTGTGTATGTTTCATGCCTTACCTTTCTCATGTTCTCTAGTTCGCGCTGCTTCGCCTCATTTGCCATCTGCAGCTCACTCATCCTCAGCTCTAGCTCCTCCTGTTCGGCCTGCTGCTTCAGTCGCACCTCTCGGCGCTTCTGTCGAGCCTCACGGTGCGGTGCTGGTCGGCCCTGACGCAGCAGAGTCACGCAGGTCTGAACAGCTGAGACATGAATGTCACAAAAGGTTTTGAGTTTTAGATATATTTTTTTCAAGCTCCTCTGTGAATCACCACTTTATCCCAGAGAGGCTTGCATGCCTGCATGATCCCATGACCTATGTTGTTACAGGGAATTTGCCCCTGGTAGGATCTCCCAAAGCAAACTGGTCCTGGGTGAGAGGTCAAATTAAGAGTTATTCAGGAAAGCTATCATGAGAAGACAACCTATGGACACGGCTACCCTGCCCAGGATAAAGTTACCAGGGCCCATCCTAGACCCAGGCCTAGGGGTGGGGGAGAAGTGTGCCTGGTGGCTCGTCCTTAGCCCATGGGGCCCAGTTGGGCACAGCCTGAAAGCATTAGATAGGCCCACTCTCTTGTTGGACCACCACTTGCAGGAGTGGTCATAGGAGTTTGGTGCTTTGTGAATCAGGCAGCAGTCATGGTTGACAAATCTGACTTTGGTGGTGAAGGAGCCCGAGCTAGTGTGTGAGGTTGAGAACTACTGGCCAGAGATAGCTGGACTTAACATCAATGCACAACTTGGGCTCCGGAACAAGGCTCCTGGAGAAGGGCTGGACTCTGTACTACTCTGGAGTTGCCCATGCTGAGCGGCAGCAGGCGAGGGGTGGGTATACTGATATCCCCCCAGTTTGGTGCCTGTAAGTCGGGGGTCACCCAGGTGGATCAGAGGGTTATTTCCCAGTACCTCTGGCTTGGGGAATGATTCCTGATTGTTGTTATGCGTTGAACAACAGTTAAGTGTACCCAACCTTCTTGGTCCCTGGGTGGGGTGCCCCTTCTGGGGACTCCATTATACAACTACGGGACATGTGGTCAATAACAACGCAATCTGGTATGTGACTGGGAGGGGCAGGCTGCCCAATCTAAACCCAAGCCGTACTTTGTTTCTAAACTTCTGTGGTCATTGTAGTTTGTCCATAATGAACACCATGTTTGAACATAAGGGTGTTCATAAGTACACGTGGCACCATTGATGGATTGGTGCGGCAGCAGCAGTGATGTGTGCACTGTACCCATCAGGAGAGCTGAATGTAAAAGCCAAGACATGGATCTACTGGTCAATCTACATTTCTACCCTCATTTCTAGTTACAAACTGTGGGTAGTGACCAAAACAACGAGATCGTGGAACGCGAGGTTGCTGGGCACAGAGGGGTCTGGGATGGGATGGTTTTGCTTTAACTGCGTCAAACTATCAGAAGTTTATTTGCAGCAGCAGGAGTGAACAACTGATTTACTGTTTTATCACAATGAGGCAGACAGCAGAAAACTATTAACAGATTCTAAATTGACCAGCACAAAGAATAAAGCTGTGGTTTTTCATTTTGAATAAAACCTTCATAGAACTCACCTTGGATCCATTCCTGTTTCTTCTTCTTGTCAGATGCACTGATTTCAAAGCTTTTTTGTGATGACTTGATGAGGAAGAGACACTTCTTTCCCTCTTTATCTTGTAAAGGCTGCAATGATATACAGATATAATATACAGTATAATATACAGATCAATATGCAGATAAAGAATAGGCCAGAATATGGAATTCCACAACCAATAACTCAATGTCCACTCGTTGGCGCTCTCAGAGGTATGGTACATATATCAATTTTTTGAGTTTGTAACGCTCACTCAATAAAGAAAACCTTACACGGGGAATCAGTCCCTAATCTGATGCATATTGTATTCTAATATTCTCTTCATTCTCATTGTAATTGAGGCCAGGGAGCTGAGACACATGTAGAGGTTTTTACTAAAGACAGCAGGTTCTTGCCTCCACACTGCAGTTTTCATCCAATAGGATGTCTCCTTTCTTTTCAGCCAAGTCTTCACCAACATAGTATGAGATCGTGTTAGGCTTCAACACGAACCAGCGCTCCGTCCAGTTCTTCCTCTTGTGCCCTTTCTTCATCATGTAGCCCTGCGGAAAGAGAATAGTTGGTGGCTTAAACAACACTCATAATAACAGCAAGCTTTATGGTAAAAATCATTTACACGTTGGTTTTCATTTATAAACAAACTCTCTTTAGCTTAGCTTGCTGAGTTTCTGTTTTTCTCACCCTGCCTAATACAACCACAAACTGGTGAATTAGTTGATTCTCATTTATTTCTAATGACAATCTACTTATATCCATATTCAAGGACATTTCAATTGTCATGCTAACGCATTTTGTTTTTTATTATACATATTTTGTCTTAACTGTGAAATGATTACCAACATTAATAAAGAAACCAGTCTGACAGTCATGCTGTGTGCAGCAGGATACTTGCAATTTTAATCATTCATTTAATCATTCATTTAATCATCATTGCAATAGAATCATTCAAAATGGGATTAAAAAAAAAAAAAAAAAGCATGAAAATTTTGCATACTGGTGGAGTTTTCTCTGCTCCTTCACAGATGATTTGACCAAAAGTGCAGCCGCAATTCTTTTGTTAAAAATGGCTTGAAAAATCCACATTTGCAATATTTAAACATTTCCAGGACACTGGCTGAGAAGATGATTTATATTTGTGAATATAATTTTGAATGTAATTATTTTGAAAATGCAAAAACTTGTTTAAACCTACCACACCTCTGAAAAACAATTTAGTATTTAGGCCGTGTTAAGTTCATCTAAACTTAGTGCAAAACAAAGGAAATTTGTTTGGTTGATTCTTTCTTTGTTGTAACAATGCTTCTTGCCAATAAATCCTAAAACATTTGGAAAGCCTGTTTATTTCCCATTGAATGGTGCCACATTTGTGAGGAAAATCCATTTGTGGGTTGAGCAGCAGAGTTGCCAAAGCCAAACAGCTTATTCTGCTACTAACTCTTGTTTTGATCTTCTGGTACCCCAAGTGCTGACAATCACACCTGTCATCATTGGAGGCAATCTCAATGAAGAGAGATACAGAGATGAGATTCTGCAACCAGCGGCAATCCTGTATATCCACAGTCAGGGGCTGAACTCTATCTTCCAAGATGACAACGCTCACCCCCACAGAGCAGAGACTACCTCCAGAATTTGGAAAAGGATGGAATGGCCTGCCTGTAGTCCTGACCTCAACCCTATTGACCACTTGTGGGATCAGCTTGGGTGTGCTGTTTGTGCCAGAGTGACCAACACAACCACATTGGCTGACTTCTGGCAAATGCTGGTTGAAGATTGGGATGCCATTTTACAGCAGTGTGTGACTGAGCTGATGACCAGCACGAGGAGGTGGTGCCAGGCTGTTGTGGCAGTGTTGAGTCCCAGCCTCATTTAGCTTTTGCCTCCTCCCTTTGAAATTAGTGTGATGAGCTTGGTCATAAACAGCTCTTTATTTTACTTAAAACAGTTTTAGTTTTTAGCAGCTTTACTCAAAATAAAGTAAAATTAGTACATTTGGAGGGGAATGTTTTCCACTGTGGACTTTAATTTAGTGTGAAATCGAAGACTCCTAAAATTTTAAGTGGTACATGTCCCACAGTTATTACAGTTGACTGCATCGGTACCCTGTGAGAATTGAAAGGAAGATGATAGGGGTGTTGTGATGAAGACTGTATCATTAGTCTGTTCTTATGAGTTGCCCACCTGTTTGAGCACATCAAGGATGAGTTCCTGGTAAACTTCGTTGATTCCCATGGAGAGCGTCTGATGGTCTATGCCCTTACTAAACTGACCTGACCCAACTAGGTTGATGAGTTCCCATGCATTAAGACACTGCTGCTTTGAGTTCAGCTGCAGCTTATAGTCCTCGAAACGCTCCTCCACCCAGCTGCCTCCCATCGCCTCTGTCAGCTTACGCAAGAAGTACTCAATCTGTATATGGACACAAAACAAACAAACAAAAGCAGTGTCATTTTTCATCCAAACACACAGCAGCTCCTTTACAATAAAAGATAACTGTCACCATTTCTGTATTTTTCCTACAATTCATCTTTACATGACTGCAGCAGTAAAATGCACATGTCATTTGCAAACAAACAGTCTTCCTGTGTTTCAGCTCTGATGTTTGTCATACCCAACAATGAATCTTCCAGCATTTGTAAAAGAACAGGAAGCTCAAAACTTCCCTTTCTGCTCTTGAGCAACGGACATTTTCCCACTGGCTACAAGGGACACGGTGAAGCGCCGCATATACAATACGCTATTCTGCATCTACTACTGTAAATAAAACTGTGAGAATGTAGATGAATAAAATCCCATTTGTGCCCGTGCTTCTCCTGTCTAAACATTTAAAGTTTACTATTGCTCACGAAGCTAAACTAAATTTATTGTGATTCCTTAGCCAGTAGTCAGAATCATTACAAGTTAGTGTGTTACTGCATGCACCTTAAAAAGGGCTTTTGATGTGACACAACAGACAGGTGTTTGTGCTCAGTGCTGTGCTTTCATGAGGACAGTGGTTCAGCAAATTGTGTGGCGCAGATAGAACATCAGAGGTGCATCTGCACACACAACTGGTGTGATCTGACTTTCATCAACCC
>JASGAU010411361.1:0-16784 GCA_030220045.1 Australoheros facetus
TAAATTGGTTTGATGTTCCGAAACACGTAAGTGTGACAAACATGCAAAAAAACAGGAAATGAGGAAGGGGGCAAACACTTTTTCACACCACTGTAGGTGTTCTCTGGCTTTGATGTTAAGTCACAAAAATGATATATAAATATATCTAAAAAAATTTTAAAAAATCCCAGCTTGCCCCCCTATGGGCGGTCTTTTATTCCCTCCAAGCTTGGGTACTCTACCAGAGGCCTGGGAGCTTGAGGGTCCTGCGCAATATGTTCCCAGTATTGCGCTCTTCTGGACAGAGACCTCTGATGTTGTTCCAGGGATCTGCTGGAGCCACTCTCCCAGTTTGGGGGGTCACTGCCCCGAGTGTTCTGATTACCACGGGGACCACTGTTACCTTCATCTTCCACATCCTTTCCAGCTCCTCTCTGAGCCCTTGGTATTTATCGAGCTTCTCATGTTCCTTCTTCTTGATGTTGCCGTCACTTGGTATCACTACGACCTTCTTCCTTTGTTTGTCCACCACTACGATGTCCAGTTGGTTACCCATCGCAAGTTTCTCTGTTTGGAAGTCCCACAGGATCTTTGCTCAACCACTCTTGGTGGCATATCCCATTTTGACCTCAGGAATTCCAGGTCATACTTGGCACAGATGTGGGTTCATCAGTGGCTCATTAGTGGCTTCTGTTTCCTCCTTTGGCCAGCTTATTATTCCAGCAGGGTATATGACAACTGGCAGGGCGTGGGTGTTGATAGCCCGGATCTTGTTTAATATAAAGTAGTTTAGAGCTTTTACTGAAGTTGTATTGATGGTTACTTTCATATCATTATGGTACAGTGCTTTACACTATTATGTGTATATGTATGTATACATTCCTGTATGTCTGATTACTGAAGAAAAAAAAGCATGGTTTTAAAAATAAGTTGGCTAGGGTCCACCAAACACTTTAGCCCATGGGTCTGTAACTTGATGATCCACCCATGATGTTCAGTGCAGGCAGGGCAGCAACTGTAGATGAAAACCACAGATGTACAGGAGCTGCCTTGCCAACCGGGAAACATATGGTCTTCTCCTTATCCAATCTGCCACATTCAGCCTCATCATGTGCACCACATTCTTTTCAGTCTAATTTTTTCAGGTCCACTCACTCTGGATGAAGCTTTGGATGTTCATTTTAGCTACAGATGCTTTTCCTCCCCAGCTTTAAAAAAAAAAAAAAAACAGGACACAGTTGCCAATTAATGTCTCAAACCACATTAGAGGAAGCAACTGTAATTAAGTTTGGCAAATAAATGTGCATATTTTACTAACTTTAAATGATTCATATGGCTGTGAGATTCCATGTAGCAGAGACCCACACGGTTCATTTAACTCTGTAAACAGACTTCAGATTATCAAAGCCATATTGAGAATGCTTCGGTTAGGTGGGGACATATTATTCCTTACCTTGATGCAGCCTAGTTAGAAGTTGTACTGGCTAAATTAAATTAAACTAAACATCTGAAATGCCTCCTAAAACAGCAAGTTATTTAAATTAAAGCTTTTGCATATTGTATTTCAAGCATCCCTTAGTGTGAGTACTGTGCCTGTGCAAAGAAAACTTGGCTCGGCAGCATTCAGTTAGGCCACAAAAGGCAATGCTAGGCTAATTAATGCTCAAATGAAATAGAACTGTAGCAGTACTATAAAAGAGGGACATAAAATTAGAGAACTGACTCAACAGTTTCAGAAACAAAACCGTATTGCTAACAATAGTCATGTGTCAGGATATAAAAAACAGATATGGACGTAAAAAGGCAAGTTGGCTGATGTAAAAACAACTGATATAGTTTTAATTCAACACACAGAAAGGTGAAGAAGAAAAAGTGCTGCTGGAAAGGCAGGGAGATAGAAAAAACAACAACATATTAGATCCAAAAAGAAATCTAACTTCTGGAAGTAAGAAGAAGATGAGCAGGAAGTGTGACAACAAGACTGAACAGACAAAGCAACAAAGACAGATGCAATGGCAACACTATTTATTTGCTGATCAGGCACATGTGGAAACAGGGTGTAGCTTACAGTGCAGTTAAAAAAGCAGGAAAGCCAAAGATAATGAAAGGACGCACAAACACCACAGACACACAGGGCTTGAAACATTTTCAAAATAAAGCGGTTAAAGAAATAACCAAAAGCCTTAGCAAACCATCATGACAAGCTAAGCTTAGCCACCACAACTAGTGATCATACCAATCAAGACTGCAACAAAACCGCTGAGTCTACGCAAATCTCTGTTCAAACAAGCAATTCATGTCTTATGAAACTATCTAAAAATACACGCATGAACTTTGTTTATGAGATGCCAATCCAAGTTACTGTGAAACCAAACAAACAGGTTGAATAAAGGTTTGTTCAAGCAAAAACATGATTTGCCTTTTGATTTAGAGTGTTTTTCTTTAGAGAAATGTGCAAACAGTATGACATAATGTCTACAATTGAAATAAAGTAAGTAATACTTGCTACATCATAGATTATACTTCGGTAGATGCAGTACCGGTGCGTCCAATCCTGTGACTGGTACTGCACATTTTTTCAATTCATAGTCAAACTGTAGTCAGGGGAATTACAAAGACCTCAAAACATGCATACATATTTAGCTCGGCTGTTTTGAAGAACAAGTCGAGCTATGGTCGCAGCCTTGGAGTCGGTGTCACCGTCAGTGGCGTCTGCTCCACAACAGCTTTAACTTTCACCATAACTTCCATACAGTTCAAGGTAGCTCCATTAAACTTTAAACTATTCACGATCACAAGGGCTACGTGTCGACCAAGGACCATAACTCTTTCATGCATTCTTACTTATTTATTTCTCTTTTTTTTTTACTTTGAAATTCCACTAAAACTTTAATGTTGGCCATAACTTTCCCCCCTTTTTGGACTTAGGAGACACATTTTGCCTAATTCTATATTTTGGGCATATCCTGTTTTTCTATATGAATGTGATTGTATAGTGCTTTTGTTTGTGCAGAAATTTTTTTTGCACATCAGCCTGTAAGCAGTGATGCATGTTTACAGCGGACAGTTTGAGCTGTTACCTTTGGTTTGCTCTGCTGGTTTTCAGCTTGTTCAGTCATCTGCTTGATAGTGTTTGTAGCCCATTTGAACCATTTTGTATTTAGAAATGATCCCATCAACCACAAAAATAAACTCACAATGCAAAGAAAATGTTAAAATAAAGCACACTTTCCCTTAAAAATAAAAGACACGCTCCTAGTCAAATTGCTAAATGAGTGATGTATAGACATCATTAATATAAGGACAGGCCTGTGACAGGCCTAGCCAGCAGCTGCTTTCATGGATTGCTGAACTGCTGAGAGACCACTTTCCCTTGAGCTGGAGCATCAAAGTGTGGTCTCATTCAGCTTAAATAAACTGAGCCTATTACAGTATTCTGCTGATGCCCTTTCACCCTAAGGGCAGGAATGATAGGCATGAAATTGGAAGTCTTTCTGCGATTGAGTTGATGAAATTCTCCATCTGCATGAGTTGGCAAGGAACAGCTGCCCCAGGCCTCCATATATTCTGAAAGCCCTTGTATACTCGGGTGGAGTTTTGAGACTTGCAACATATGCAATACTCCCTTCAGCTGGAATAAAAAAATAAAATGATGACTGAGACCAAACTGCATAAGGAGAAAAAAAATCTGTTTATTTCAATCACTGGTTGTCATTTTGAGATTTCGCCTTGAAAAAAAGGATGGATTTTCTTGGAAATACCACAAAATATTTAAATAACTACAATTAATTCAAGCCTTAGTTTTAGTTTCTAGGTGGCAGTAGGGATTTTTTGGTCTGTCAATTAAATCAAATGCAGGATATGTAATTTTGTAATGAAAGGCAGAGTGTCCAAGTCAGAGCTTTGACTTTGACAACATACACAGACACACTCTATCATGGTGCTGATAACAGGCTCGTAGTCTCATTCAAAATTGATTTTAAAAGGACTTCCTGATATTTTGCATTTTTCTTACAAAAAACAAAACTGGTACACCCATCACAGCAGGATTTATCTAGTAAAAGTCAATTAAACTGCTGTAATCTGCAGAAAAAGATTGCATTGACATTCCTTAAGCAGCAGAAGATCCTGGATATTCTCTTTTTATTCTTTGCTACCAAACATTAATGTAAAAAATGTGGGCTCAGAATAAAAATGAGGGTCAATGCAAACCTGTGAGGATGTTTCACAAACATAGAGCAGTGTGGATTTTTGAAAATGTTTGATACTACACAGTTCAACTTTATCAATGTTAAGCTGTAGTTACAGGAAGCAAAAGGAGAAAAATGGACAAAAAGGATGAATGAGTTTGCAAAAGGTCAGTCAGAATCAGAAGTGTTATACATGAGAAATGCACGTATTTGAAATGAACTGCTACGTTTACAGCACATCAGTTGTTTTTGCATTAGCGCAAACACTGTAGTTATAATTAGTTATGTAGTGATTTTAATCAGAGGAATTAATCAAGTGGCCAACCACAGGGCCCAGTCTGGGCTATAATTTGGCAAAGTTGGACGACTGTGGTGATGCAACACTAGCTTTACTACACAGGAGTGAAAATGAATGAAACATTAAAAGCATCTGCATCTTACCTTAAAGACCTTATAGTATCATACCACTCCAATAGAGCACTTCGCTCTCAGGCTGCTGGTTTACTTGTGGTTCCTATGACACTTAAGAGTAGAATGGGAGGCAGAGCCTTCAGCTTTCAGGCCCCTCTTCTGTGGAACCAGCTTCCAGCTTGGATTCGGGAGACAGACACCCTCTCTATTTTTAAGATTAGTATCAAAATCTACCTTTATGATCAGGTGACCCTGAACCAGCCCTTAGTTATGCTGCAATAGGCCTAGGCTGCTGTGGGGTTCCTATGATGCACTGAGTGTTTCTTTTCATTCACCTCTGTTTATACCCCATTCTGTATTTAATCATTAGTTATTATTAATCTCTGTCTCTCTCCCCTCAGCCCCAACTGGTCACAGCAGATGACTGCCCCTCCCTGAGCCTGGTTCTGCTGGAGGTTTCTTCCCACTGTCGCCAAGGTCGTTTTGACTGTTGGGTTTTCTCTGTAATTATTGTAGGGTCTTTACTTTACAATACAAAGCGCCTTGAGGCAACTGATTATTGTGAGTTGGCGCTATATAAATAAAATTGAATTGAATATACAATCACATTTTACATATAGCAGATACTGTATGTTACGCATTGTGGTTTATTGGGTGAGTAGATTTTATATCTGTCCAACTAACTGTATCAAACATGTTATTGTTAGATATTGCCTGACATGCTAAGTTTGTTACAGGTTGAGGAGAAATTCTTCATTTACTTGTTCTTGTTTCCTTTTTATCCTTCTAGCCACTGCTATTTCTAACTCAAGGCAACATGTTATTACTTGTAGATTATTTATTATTATTTGTCCGAAATTAGATGTGGTTCAGACTGGTTATTATTACCAGTGGTCACGGTCATGTGACCTACTGTATCACAGGTGATTTAAGATGGAGCTGCTTTGCGTCTCATTGTCTAATGAAGAGCAGATGTGCTTGAAACATCACTCACTACTGTACAATAAATAAAGTGTGTGAATTATTTTTTTATGCTAACTTTTCTTTAGCACTGCACCTCTCTCACACGGTGGTGAAGATGTACATGGAGTTTTTCCAGTTATCCACTCTCTTTGCCAAAAAGCAACATAAAGTGGGCATTCTTAAACTTCTTAAACTGGCACTAAATGTTAGACATAAATTGTGGTGGCATCATTCATATGAACAGAATTTCTGGTAATATTAGGATGAGAATGATCTATTGAATGAAATACTCTGGACTTTGTGTGGAAGCAATGGGGTACCTCAGTGTCAGTGCTTCTAGTCCGTGCTCTCTCCCTTTCTTTTTCTGCCTAGTCTAGTTGTTCAGAGACTCTCTGACAAGCTAATGAGTCTTTCTCTCCCACTCTTTTCTCTGCACCCCCTCGACTTTGGCAAACCTGATTATACCATCTTCCATTTTGGAAAAAGGTATGCTGGTTGTTGTTGAAGATACTGCATGATGCAGGAAAGACGATGTTATGGCATCTAAAAGATAACCCCCTGTTTTTAAGGCATCTATCTTACTGTGTAGTCACTGCAAAAGTTCCCAAACAATTCAGTGATATTGTTAACTATGGCAGGCAGTAACTCTTAAGCAAGCATCTATCCATTCATTCATGCAGCCATCCATCCATTCATTTTCTGCCACTTATCGAGGTCCAGTTCACTGGGACAAAGGTCTAAGCAGAGATGGCCAAACTTCCCTTTTCCCAGCCACCCTCCTCTGGGTCTGCCCTGAGGCCTCCTTCTCTTTGATATGACTAAAACACTTCATGTAGGAGGCATCCTAGTCAGATGCCCAGACCATCCCAACTGGTTCTTTTCAATGTGGAGGAGCAGTGGCTTTACTTTGAGCCCTCTGGAATGACCGAGCTCCTCACCTCATCTCTAAGGGAGAGACCAGATGCCCTTCGGGGGAAGCTCATTTCCACTCCCTGTATCCACAGCCTCATTCTTTTAGTTACTACCCACAGCTCACGACCATAGGTGAGGGTGGGAACATAGATCGGCCAATAAATCAACAGCTTTGCTTTCATGCTCAGCTTGCTCTTCGCCATGATAGAATGGTACAGCATCTATATTACTGCAGATACTGCACTAATCTGTCTGCCAGTCACTGCATTTACTATCATTTACTATCCTTCCAACCAACGTGAAGGTTTAGAATAGAATAGAATAGAATAGAACTTTATTGTCATTATACATACAACAGTTTCACAGTGGAATTGGTAAGGATAGTTAACGCTCCTCATTGAGCCCACTGCTGTTGCTATTTGGGTAAAACGTGATGATGATTATAACGGCCCACTGAAGAAGACAACCAATAAAGACTCTACTGGGATCTTCAAATTACAGTAATTAACCGGAGGCCAGAGAAACATTGTTTCAAATGTCCCAGATATTCTAACAGCACCCTTGCTTGTGACTTTAAATGACTATGAGGATATTATTGTTTAAATCATACAATAGAGCACTGGGAATAGAGCAGTGGTGAAACTGTAATGCAGTTAAACCTTTGTCACTGAATGCCTTGGCCCTAAGTTGGAACATTGCATCATTAAGAGATCAAATTAACTACAAATCGCACTTAATGAAAATGTTGCTCTCTTGGACCCTGGTTAGGAAATTCTTTTTCCCCCTCTCTCAAAAGTCGATGGCCACAACAGAGCAGGACATGAAAGTGATTCAGTGTATTGCTTGAGGACATATAACTGTTGAGAAACCCACTCCCGCATGAGCACACACAGTAACACATCTGGTATAGCAGATGTTGGCAATGGGAGTCTAAATGTATGAATGTAAGCATTAGAAGACACATGCTCATACATGAAGACAAAAAAACAAAAAACAGGTATGTGACTATTGCCGTGAGATTATGGTGGGCTAAACATATACAGGACAGCTTTTCTGTAAACATGCCCTCACACAGTGAGCGGTTACCTTTGCCATCTTCACTGAATACATACATAATAAACAATGCAACTGTGGTTTCCAGGGCAGCAGCAGCAGAAGCATCCAGGATGCTGTCAACGTTGTTCCCAACCATGGTTTGCTGTTCAAAAGCAGAGCACACAAACTCCACAAAGAAAGGTCATTTTCACACTTATTCCAACTGTGACAGCTTGCCCTACTAAATTACACGCTAGGTTATGTGCAAACAGCTGAGTATCCCGTGTACATTTAGCATCATGGATGAAACTTGTGACAACCAACTTTTGATGTTGATGAATAAAAAGCTGTTACTGTATCATGGCACCTCAGTACAGGGTCCAGTTCAGCTTTCATATTACAGTGGTGTAATTACCTAACCGTATTTGTGCTCTCTCTGTTACAAAGCAGCGGGGCTACTGAGGTCAAAGTTAGTTGATGGACGCATCAAACGTTCAGCTTTTATGTGTGGAATTCCCAGAAATGGCAGTTCCTGATAACAGCAGAAACGGAGCAAAACTGCTGAGGAACCGCTCAAGGAAAAAGAAGTGTCAGAGTTCGCCGCTGTGCAGGCAGGAAGGGGGACCCCAAAATGCAGAACTCCAAGAAGGGTGTAATTTGCTCACACGTTTATTTACACAATTCTTACAAAAATAAACATGAGCTCTCCCTGGAATACACCTGACGGGGGGGAGACGTGAAACTGACTTGACTTGACTTGACCTAAATCGACTAGACATACATGAGAGATAGCGGGGAACAACCAATGACGCAACGACAGGCAAAGAAAACACTGGACTTAAATACACAAGAGGATAACGAGAGGAGTGGGAACACAGGTGAATCACATTACACAGACAATATGTACACACTAGGAAATGGGCAAATGGGAAACAGCTGGGAAGGAAACACAGGAAGCGAAACTAAACCTAAAGCATAAGGACCAGAGACCTACCAAAATAAAACAGGAAGTAACCTCACACTGAACACACATACTAGACACCTAGGGATAACACATCATGACAAAGAGCCTAAAGCACTGGCCAGGCCTCAAAACTCCCCAAGTCTAAACCCAATCAAGTGCTGCAGCAAGGCTGATCCACAGTTCCTAAATAGGTCCCCCAAGTCTGTGACGACATGCCAAGGGGACTGACGCAGGCTAGTACTCATTCTTTTAAATCTGCTAAAAACTATTTCATGTTGTGTATTTACTCTGTGTTTTAGCCATAGACTGCATATAAAAGACTGATGTAGCCGACGTAGCCCTGTTGTTCTTTTGAAGCCAGAAGTGACTGTGTTTACATGAGCGTGCAGAGAGCTAAGCTATTCTGCATTTCCATATTATTTTTCCCCTTAATTTACATTTTGGTTTGTAATAATGTTTTTTGTTTGTTTTTGCAATTTATTCTTCTTTAAAACATTTTTTAACTTGTTTTTCAAATGTGCACAAAATGCCATAAAACTCCGTTATGACATATTGCTATTTTTTAACTCTGGAAACAATGTTTCATCAAGCTGATTAAATAATCAAAAACAGTTTATTAAAGCTGGAAAAGGGTCTACAACACTCCCAGCACAGCTTAAAAACCTTTGGGTTTTGCAGAATTATATTATATATAATCTAGATTATAATCATATTCCATAAGTACTCACATTAAACCAGTCATAATAGGAATGGCTTGGAAGCCTCTCCAGGACTCAGGAGGTCCTTAAAAACCACTAGTCACTGAAATGAGCAGTACCACTGAGGTAGCAGTATCCACGCTGTGTATTTCTTATTATATAAAATTAGCATGTTTAGCAATAAGAGAAGTTCAGAATATATACTTCTTCATTTTGACTTTGCCTGTCTCACACACCCAGAGGCAGAATCCCAGAAACAGAACCACCATCTGTGCAGTGCACCCAGCTCTCCTTTGTGTCAAGTGTCTTGGAAAACTTCAGAGTTTTATCTGAGTATGCAGGACAGGCCCTCAGTGGCCCTACGGCCGACAATACACATCACACAGACTACACCACCCAGCATAAAAAGATGCTGGCTTTCATGCAGTGTATATATTTATGTATATGCACAACGTGTGTGTGTGTGTGTATGTGTGTGTGTGTGTAGGAGTACAAAGGCAAAGGAGGGTAAGTGTGAGATGTGGAGATGGATGTCACCAGCACGATTGAGTCAGAGGCAGATAGGAGGTGAAGGCAAACTTTGTACTGAAACTTCAAAAGCAACATTAGAACCACGGAGAGTTCCACCCTGGCTCCATTCCTCCTCATCCAGTTCCTCTGCATCATCGTCATCATCATCATCTCCCAGCTGGAATGTGGAGGAAGCTTTATCTCAACATCAGTAACACGTAGAAGAGAAAGGCAGTAAGTAGAGAGAAGATACCTGCAGTAACAGTGTTTTCAGCTGAATTATTAATTACTGAGAATCCCATTTCTCATTATTTTGTTAAATTAGGACCAGTCTCCAAGGTTTGTGAAAGAGATGCTCCACTTTTAACAAAGCAACAGTGAAAGACAACATGTCCTCCAATCAAAACGTAAGCATCCGTCGTTTCTGCAGGGCCCCGAAATACGACCTATATTTACGTTTCCAACTGACCGCGCCTACCTCCGGCTTCGCGCGTCTTATGGACATGTCTACGGGTAAAGTTGCCCACTAGATGTCGCTTTTTCCCTCTTCCAAAACGTAAATATTAGTCGTAATTCGTGCCTGCAGAAACGACCAATACCTACGTTTTCACTCTGAGGACAGGCTGGTGAAAGAATACCCAATGTCAATTATACTCAATATAAAATGAAAAAAAAAAATCATTTCATAGGTCATATTCAAAGTGCAATATGTTTGGCTTTTTTTTTGTCTCTATACATTAACAAAAAAAAAGTTAGTGTTCACATAAAATAGGCTCCATTTATAAATGGAGCTATGAGGTAATCCATCTAAGGTCTTATCAGCTTTACTGGGAAAACAGACTTTAGCTCTAAAGGAAGAAAAGGAAAACCTGCAGTCCATCTAACTTTGTTTTTCATAGTCAAGCAAATGTACAGAACTACTGATGTATCGCACTTGGTCCAGCAGATGTAAACTTAGTACTGCCCCGCCATATGCCTGGAAAGCAGCTAACTAAGCAACCCTCATGATTATTTAAGAAATATTCCCAGTGCACTGAGTGCTGTTTTGCCTTGGGCTTGAATCCACAGTGAGTTCATTTTCAGCAGGCTGACAGGCAGAGTTGATATTCTTGTTGAGAGTGACTCTGCAGTGCTCTAGTTTGGAAATCCTGCTTTTAGTGTCACTGACAGGAACCTAGTGTGGTTTGGGAAGAGTTTAATGTGAGAGAACCGCATTCCTATGTTTGTTTGGAAGGATGGATGGAAAAGATCTGAAAGTGGGATCTGGATGGATGGAGTTTATACCACATGGAGGAATTTTGCTCTTTGTTTTATTTTATGTGCAGGAATTACCAGGAAGGAATTAAAGATTTCTGAAAATATTTTAGCATCATATTTAGGCAAAAAAAAAAAAACATAAATAAAATAACATCAAATGTTTTTATTACAATATTTTTTTGTTGGTAGCATGTTTCTGCAAAGTTTCTAACAAATTATATTTTACTTGACAGTTTCTGCTTTCACTTCAGATGTCATCTGCCTGTTAAATGCTGTCATCACCAATAATTGTGCTTCAGATTGGACAAACTGCACCTACAACCACTCTGATCACTAATGAACCTGCAGCACATGGGCAACTTGCTGTGGTTGTTCAGAGGAATTTATGTAAATTCTCAGCTGGTGTCATTCAAACCAGTATCGTGCTAAAACATGTGATCTGGTCAACAACATAATACCGTGTCCATGTCACATTCTGCCTTGCCTTTGTCTCGACCAAATCAAACCAAACAGTGGCTGAAAAGAAAAATGAAGGAAAAACAAAGTTTAAAACACTATAAGCTGTCATAAGTTAAACATTTACAAAAGTATTAAAATGCAGGTAGAGTGAATTTCTGAACACCAAACACAAATGTGTACTGTATTCAATGTACAAAAAAGCTATCTATAACAAAGACTGTAGCATAAAGCAGGTGCTATTTTCCTGTCAAACTGGAATTTCTTCTTCCCCGTCTTTCCCTTCTTGTTTACCCTCCTCCTGCTGACTCTCTCACTTTCTCTACCCTTCTTCCTCTTATCTCTTACTTCCTTCCCATTCAGGTCTCCACCCTTCTCTTCACCTTCCCAATCTTCCTTCCCAGTAATAGTGTGTGGGATGCAGGAAGCTCTGCATTTTGCACATAAGCTCATTATTGTGATTGACAAGGAACTAACACTGTTCGTGCGGTGCTGCACTGTTCCTACAGTTATTTTCATCACAGCAGACTGGGTGGCATTGTTGTTGCTTGGACTTAGTGTATTTAGCATCTGGCAGTTGCATATATTTTATTTCTTTACTAATCTGAAGCATAAGTGTATCTGTGTTTGTATGCTGCATGTAATGATTTGTTGAGGCAGTTTAAAGCTGAGCTAAACTTTAAATATATGTGAAATTGTATTTTATTGTTGTGAATTGCTTATTTTGTGAGGGGACACAAAGCTAATTCAATTTAGGTAGTAAGTCTGAAAAATGTGTCAACACCTTGGTGTCTCCTCGGCTTCATTTCAGACTAATGCACAAGCTCAGGCAGACAAAAATGCACTGTTGGTAGTTTGGAGCGATTAGTTAGTGTTTGCTTGCTTAACCTCAATGAATGATACATCTATAGCTACTTTACTATTAACAAGATTGACAGATTTTTTTATATATATATATATATATATAATAATTTTTTTTTTTTTCTTAGAACACACGCCCTTCCTGACACAATCCCCAGGGGATTTGGGTGTCCTCCTGGAATAAATGGGGAATCTTTCACTTGTTAGGAGAATATGTAACTAGTACACTATGGAGCCACTATTTTATTGACAGAGTATATTTAAATAATGTGCTGTTGCTTAGTAGTTATTTAAGCAAAATGTGTGCTGTCACAGTGAAACTCAAGGACTGGCCCAAATACATTCACTGCAGATTTGATTTAGGTACACCTTGCTAGTGCTTGGTTGGGCTCCCTTTTGCCTTCAGACCTGCCTTAATTCTTTGCGGGATAGATTCAACAAAGTGCTGGAAAGATTTTCGTCCATATTGACGTGATAGAATCATGAAACTGCTGCAGATTTTTCAGCTGCACGGTCAGCTGCACATCCATGATGTGAATTTCCATCCATCCCACAGGTGCTCTATCAGACTGAGATCTGGTGACTGTGGAAGCCATCTGCTTACACTGAACTCATTGTCATGTTCAAAAAACCAACTGAAGATTATTTGAGCTTTGTGACATGATGCATTATCCTGCTTTTCTTAAGCAGCCTCATTTTGTTATTAAATTATTATATTACAATAATGGAGACATGACTGTGGTTAGGACTAAGACATTGTGAAGTGCTCTTTTAAATGCCCTTTAAAATGTTTTATATATTTTCCTTTAAAGGAAATTATTGGGGACCGTGATAGAATGTGAAGGGACAGAAAGACTAAATGTAGCTGCTTTTGACCTTATCAACCATGATGGAAATTTACAACTTGATCCTCATGTTGCAATTTAGATTAACACATTGAAACAGAAAAAGTTCTGAGTTCGTGAAGCAGTGGACAGTAACTCACCAGGGTACGAGACAGTTAAGAGAAAGACTGTTTTACATGAAAGGTCAAAGAGATGTTCAAAAGTGTTTGTTTTTTTCCCCCACTTGCAGCATGAAGCCACCAGCACAGATATGTGGTAAATGGACTGGGTCTTGAAGAGCACTGTTGGTCTCTATTGGAGCACTCAAAGCATTTCACACAGCATAGTATCTTCTATGACAAGCACTTTTTGTCTACATCCGAGTGCTTTCTATCGAAAATTTGCATACACGCTAGGATTTGGTGTTCAGTATCTTGCCCTGGAGCAGCACGGGATCAAACTACTAACTTTCCAATTAGTAGAAGACCTGCACTACCTCCTGAGCCACAGCCACCCTGTAGTGTAGCGGTCCAAGAATGAGAATATGACATCTTTAAACATTAAAATCTCACTTCCTTTCAATCACAAAATAAAAGAGAAAGAGAAAAAAACACATTCAGCCAATAAAGTGTCTCTTTTCCCAACTGTGGGTCATTTAAAAAAAAAATTAAATCCAAACTCTTCAGTTTTTCTGTTATTCTGAGTACAGTTTCTTTTTTGAAGCAGTCTGAGGAGCCAGGTTGACACAGACAGGATCGCAGTAGACTGCAGTAAGCTAATGAGCGTCATCATTCCTTTGTTACATCACTGATTGATTGACTCTGATAGTAAGTTGCCTATTTAATCTAGCCAATGCTAATATGAACACATGGCTCATGGCAGCTTAGCCGAAGGACTACAAATTCTACAAATACATTCAACTCAATAACATGCAGACTTCTTGCAGGCAGTTCACCATTTTACAGTTTTAGGAGCAATAAATACTGGTGGTTTGGACAGTGCTTTTGCATAGATGGCATGCCCATGATGTCACTATGGGTAAAGGATGCCACAGTCACTTCTCAAGGAATAATATGCAATGTTTTTTTTTAGCTGCTGTTAGCATGTAAAGCAAAACAGAAAAAAAAATACTTGTTGCAGCTTATGGCCATAACACCACTGATCTTGAAAGCTAAGCAGGGTTAGTATTCGGATGGGAGACTGTCTGGGAATATTAGGTGCTGTAAGTTTGAATCAATCCCTGGCTACTCCAGTCTGCATGCTAAATTATTCTTTGGCAAGATACAGAACGCCAAGTTCATCTCTGATGCATCCATTGGAGTGTGAATGTTAGAAAGCACTTGGGTTTAAAAAGTGCATGGGTGAATGAGGCATGTTGTATGAAGTGCTTAAAGTAAAAAAGCATTATATAAGGAGTGAACCAGTCCATTTACCAGTACCAAACAGCTTATTTGATGGCAGCAACAGGACTCAGAAAAGTTGGGTAAGGCCATGTTTACCACTGTGCAGCATCTCCTCTTCTTTTAACAACAGTCCATAAACATATGAGAACTGAGGAGACCAACTGCTGGACTTTCCCCATTCCTGTCTGATATCAGATTCTAGCTGATCAACAGTCTTTCGTCTTCTTTTTCGCTTTTCCCATTGTCTAGCTGAAATATGCAAGGCCATCCCTGAAAAGGACGTCACCTGGATGGGAGCATCTGTTGCTGTAAAACTTATATATACCTTCAGCATCTTTGGTGCCTTTCCAGATGCACAAGCTGCCAATTCCACTGAAGCATTCCCATATTACCACAGATGCAGCCTTTTGACCTGAGTGCTAATAACAATCTGAATAATCCTTTTCCTCTTTAGGATGCAGCATCCATACGTTCCAAAAATAATAATAAAAAATTTGATTCTGACCACAGATCGGTTTTCCACTTTGCCTGAGTCCATATTACTGTAAGTGAGCTTTGGCCTAGAGTAAAGAAGGCATTTCTGTATCATGTGTTTTAATGCAGTGCCACCTGAAGGCCTGAAGTGATGATTTTCAGCCTTGACCATGTGTGCAGAGATTTCTCCAGATTCCAGGAATCTTTTGACAATATTAAGTACTATAGACGATGAGATATTCAAAGTCTTCCCAATTTTACTTTGACGAACATTATTCTGAGATTGTTCCACAGTTTGTTTTTTAGTACTGCTTAGTTTTCCAGTCTTTTGCTGCCCCATCCCAAATTTTTCCATGACATGTTGCTGCCATCAAATTCAAAATGAGGTAATATTATTATTAAAACAGTACTTTTTCTCAGTGTAAACAGTTGATATTTTTTCCGTTTACTACATGTATGAATAAAACATGGGTTTGTGAGATGTGCAAATCATTGTACTATTTTAATTTTCTCTCTCTCTCTAGTAATAATAATAATGATAATAAGGAAAAGCTATTTAGCCTCTTTTGGCTATCTGTCCACTTATGCCCACTAATGAATTACAGTGGGGTTAATCCTGCCTTTGTCTGTGTGAACAGCTACCTGTGACTCAGTCAGTGCTCTCTGGCTGGTTTAACCCTTCTCCTCATGCTGAGTGAGGAATAAACTCCTCTTTCTCTCTCACTCAGTGTTGCCAAGTCCGCTTATTATAAAAGACTTTGGGCTTATTTTTTTCTAAAGTCGCTTGCAAATCTCGTGAGTCGTGGTTTCGTTTTTTTTGGCTTATTTTTGAAAGTGGAGTTGCTTATTTGGGCTTGACTTTCTTACAAAGTGAAACTCATTGATTATCTCTCGGTGCCCTATAATAAAGCAAAAGACGAGTGGTAGGTAGTTTGTCCCTTCCAAGCCCCGTTTCCTGTTTATCGCTCCTGCCCAAGTTGACCGGGCGCACACCCAAACAAACACTCATAACAGCCCACAGAGAGGAGGCAGCGCAAGAATGAGCTCCAGTACGTCAGGAAAATATAGAAAAAAATATATATATAATAAAGAGTGGGAGAAAGAGAGCGCACTTACAGAATGGATCCGAGCTCAGATGGGAGACAGTGGTGCTAAAAGTGGGTTTGCACTATATGCAATGCATAGGGGCGCCTCACAAGAGGGCTGCGCCAAAACGATGCGACGAAATTATTTATCTAGTTGGCATTTTCTGTATTTAACAGCTGTGCGTATGAAACAATCAGTAACAGAGGAACGGTGCTGATTAGGCACCCCTGTGCTCCTCCACCTCNCCCCCCCCCAAAAAAAAAGAAAAAAAGAAATTCTGTCCACATACACCTTTGAAAGTAGCTGCGGTCCTAATGGGAGACGTACCAAATGCATTCCCCACATTTTGCAATTGTGCTCACCATGCTGATTTAGTTCAACATGCTAATACAGAGAAGCACACACACAAAAAAGACTGTGCACCCTTCTCTTCTATGAGGCTAAAAACCATGGGTTTTACTGCTCCAAAACACAATGAGATAAAACAAAGAAGTGAGCTATACTACTATAGAGCTATACTGTTTAAAAGCGGCCTCAGGTTTGCACAGTGTTGTGGGTTGCCAGTTGGGCTTCTTTTGGGCTTGTTTTCATAGAGCTGGTTGCTTGTTTCTGTCGCGAGATTCAATTCAATTCAATTCAATTCAATTTTATTTATATAGCTCCAAATCACAACAAATAGTCGCCTCAAGGCGCTTTGTATTGCGGGTAAAGACCCTACAATAATACAGAGAAAACCCAACAGTCAAAACGACCCCCTATGA
>JASGAU010411364.1:10953-21268 GCA_030220045.1 Australoheros facetus
CAAGACCCTCTGCTTACCGGTGTGTCATCCAGCACCAACCCCTTCAGGCCACAAAAGGTCTGCTCTTTCTTGTGAAACCACTGTATTCATTGGTAAGTCTCTCACTCACTCTCACACTTGCATATGCATTAATTTACCATGTGGAAAACTCAATGCTAAGGTCTTGTCAAATTTTCTTTCTTGATTTTATTTTATTTTATTTATTTTTTTGAGTCAAGTGTTCCCATTTGTGCCGTCACTCTGGGGAAATAAATCCATTCACTATAATGAAAACTTTTTAATTTAAATAATAATAGTGTGGTCAGCTTGCAAAATAGTGTTCACAATGAGGAAAACATCTACACCCCACCCCAATTATTCATTTGTGTTTTGTTCTGCAGGCCTTCATTTTGATGCTACAGGGAAAAGTTGACCTCAGCACTGCTCCTCATGCCAAGCCATTATACTGCCACGGGAATTCGCAAAACTAGAACTCAGTTGAGTTAGAACAGGAAAAAGAAGACTGCCTGTTTTTAGCCAAGGTAGAAGACAGCAGACTGTGTAATTTTTTTCACGGCACAGTGTGATTTTTGACTAAATTATTGTGCCTTTTCTATTCTATTTTAGTCATCACTGTTCTCAACCTTTTTGTATTTAATGAATAAAAATATTCTTTACTACTCAAAGGAGTTAGTGCTATTTTCTTCTTTTATCATAATTCAGCAAATTGTTACAATATCATATTATTGTTAATGAATTCAGCTGACATAATGGAAATATATTTCATGTAGCTTTAGATGCCGCAGTTTTGGAAACAGCCTGTATGCAAATCATTAATTAGACCAAAAGAAGACATTAAGTCAAAAGACACTTCATTATACATGAAATATAGTCTGTGTGTAAATGTATCAATCTTGGTGGTCAGTGCTAGATTTTTTTTTTTAAGTAGTGAAATATATTTAAAATGGGTACAGTGTAAAATTTATGATCAGGACTCCATAGTGTTATTTAAATGTTAAGCCACTGAGTTTACAGTACATCAAATTTGACAGGAGGATTTGTTTGCCATATTGAATAGGAATCAGTAAAGCAACTATAGTAACTACAAGTGGTAGATTAATATAATCAACTAAAGTTATGATGCAATCTATAGAAAACCTTAAGAGGAAATTGAGTAAATATTATAAGATGAAGGACTTGAGTGAATGCAATCCATACAGTACCGGAACTCTCTCAGGGAAGCTTTTTTCTTAAGTAGTCTTCAGGAATAGCTCTCCAGACTTATTGAAGGAAGCTCAAAGCTCTGCTTTGGATGTTGGCTGCCCTTTGTTTCGTTCTGTCAAGATGATCCCACACTGCTTCAATAATGTTAAGGTCTTAGCTCTGGAGAGGTCAATCCATGACTGGTGTGTTTTTCTATTCAGGTATGCTTTTGCTGCATTGGCAGTGTGTTCGGGATCATTGCCATGCTGAAAAATTAAGCTTTTATCAGTCAAACTGTTTCTAGATGATATTGCGTGGTGGATTTCTGTGTTCTTAATTCCATCAGTTTTGACAAGATCGCTAACACCACTGGCTAAAATGCAGCCCCAAACCATGACAGAGCCTCCACTGTTTTGCAGATGGCTATAGACACTCTTGTACCTCTCTTCTAACTTGTACAAATTGATTATTTGAACCAAAAGTTTCAAATTTGGATTCATTGATCCATTAGGGATTAATAAAGTTTAATCTAATTAAACCTGATGCCACTGAGTTTCAGTCTAGTTGTGTAATTTGGTATACTTCAGCCTTTTCTCCCTGTTTCCCTTCTTTAAGAATGGCCTTTAGACAGCCACCCTTCCATTATGAGGCTTCGGTGAACAGCAGATGGATCAGCTGAAGGACCAGATGCACTGTCCGTGGAAACAGCACTTTTTTGGAAGATGTTCATAATCGTATTGAGTTGGCAATAAGAGTTAAAAATTGCATCTTAGTATCCTGATTTTTTTTTTTTTTAATGATGATAATCAATTATAGCATATATTGCTGGTAAAATTACATGGTTGATAAAATTCAGTTAAAAGCCTAGGAAAGAAACATCTCTTTACCACCTCAAGCAAAAGCAACACAGAATTATTAATCATACTCTTTATTTGGAATTTGGAATTGCTCAGACTGCTTTTTAATATTATGTTTCTCATGTTGCAGCTCCTATTTCTAGAGACGAGATAACATTTGGTTTAATAACGCTCTAAAAAATTATGAACTTTACAGTTATGTAAATCGATGCTTAGCGATTCTTTATATAACCTACTCAAAAAATAAACCATGAAATCTTTTCTCAACGCTTGTTTTCTTGAATTAATCTAGATTTTCAAGTTAAAATAAAATAAATTCCCATCTGCTCGCGAGTCCGCAAACGTTGGTGAGCTACTGGTTGAGCTCTCGCGAGATGTGACTCTGCGGAAATCGCACCCATGTTGAGAACAACCGTTCCATGAACGCGGGGACTGAACTCAGGTCTGTCTCCATGTCCCTCTTCTTTAGCGGTTACACCAGGGCGGTTAACTCGTAACTGTAGCTCGACCAGCTGAATGAAACCGCCCTTACCAGTGTGAAGAATGAATCATGGGACAGCGTTACTGTGGAAACGACGGTAACTGCTTTTGTTAACCTGGCATTTTAAGTACAGTTAGCTGACAAAAGCTAGCAGTTAGCAAACCGGCGGAATCTATCCGATTATAGTAGCTAGATTGGCTGCTTGAGTGTCTCATTGTCGGTAGCTGGTTCAGTGAGCTGGAAGAAAATGGTTTACGTGATGTTAACGGCTCACCCTTGCTGATGCAACTTCACTCGGTGATTGTCATTATACAATCAGCTCATTGAAAACCGTGAGTTAGCTGGCTTAGTAAGCTGGTGGAGCGGAACAGCGAGGTTATTGGGCATATGTATAACCTTAAATCACAGTTAGTCCCATGATGATGCTCCAGGATGGCGCTACACAGCTTCTCTGCCTCACAGCAAGCAGCGGGGTCCCTCTTTTCACAAGGGGAGCCTCAAAACAGCTGCCCTTCTCTGTCATAGGCTCTCTAAATGGTGTTCACATGTTCGGAGGTGGTCAGGGAGTAGTGTTGACCTGCTGTGAGACTGAAGGTGGAGGGAAGGTGGTGTGGAGAGTTTTCCAGGACAGTGTGATGCTCATCGCTGTGAGTGGAGGTGGACATGGTGGTGTGGGCAGCAGCAAAGAGGAGGTCGTCCGTCTACAACGCCTCCTGGAGAATGTGTGGGGCTGCATGGTGCTGGTGTTGGGGCTGGATGAGCTGGTTAATCTCAGGAATGTTGAGAGGCTGAAGAGGGACCTCAGGTCCTGCTTTAGCCTCATTGATGAGCTGCTGGAGGACAGGCAAGAGGGTGTTCTGGGAAACCTTACACACTGTGCTGATTCACTGCTGCCCCCAAACCCCACTCTTCTTCAGGAGGCTGTGGATGGCTTTGCTCAGGCAGCAGACAGCGAGTTTGGTTGCCTCGTTGTTCACGGGCGAATAGCTGCGGCAACTGAAAAGTGGTGGCGCCTCGCTCCGCAGGAAGTTGTCCTGCTTTCTGCTTTGATACGGTCACTGTCGGTCTCTGGATCGGCTTCTTGTGATTACCCGATTTTCCTTCCTCAGGGCAGCCCCACCGTGGCCCACCGCCTTCTACGCTTCCAGCTGCTGCCCGGAGCAGATGTGTGCGTGCTGTGCGGTCCAACCCCGTCTCTACATGGAGCTGAGACTAGGCTGGTGGGTCGTTTTTGGTCTCCTCTGGTGGAGACCCTGAGAGACTGCCTGGCTGTTGGAGAGCGCTGCCTACCGGGGTCCGTATCCCTGCGGCCTGATGTACTGGCACTCCTTCTCATCAACCATGAAACACGTCGTGCTGTCTCTTGTGTGAGGACTTCGACTTATCATTACGATGTTCCTTTACTCTCCAAGGCCCGCTGCTGGGAGCTACTGAAACTCTTTTATATCTTCAGCACATCACGCTACTTCATCCAGGAGGAGACTTTATGTGTCTCCCCGGAGGAAAAGGCTCAGAGAGGCAACACTGAAGACTTTCCCCTGGGATTCTCCCACCAGCCCCAACAATGTTATCTAGTTACAGATGAATGCAAAAGCTACGGACTTCAAACACCACAGCACCAGCTGTTTCTGCTTATCTTACCATCTGTGCCCACATTTGCGCTGCGTACACTGGCTACACAGACTCTGTCTGATATAGTAGCAGCCACGGGGTTTTAATTAAATTAGTTACTTAAACCATTTTCTTTTTAATCACAGGTGATTAGTTATAGCAGTAATGTGAACTCACATTTTCTTCACTGATGACTGCAAGCACATTACATTCTCACACACAGATCTAGTATCGTGGTGAACATCTTCCATGTTTTGTAAAGACAATGATGAACTGTGCACTGGTAAGCAAATGTATGGTAAAAACATTGAAAAACTGTCCAAGCTCTTACAGTTTTTCCTGAAGCTTCTAATGCTTAAAAAATATGAAAACACACTGAAATGTTACACCAAATTGAGTTTTGTTTTGCATCACTGTTGCATGACTGCCCTGGCTCTCTGAAAACTGGTTATTACATCAGAGGGTAGCACTGTAACAATGTGTATTAAAATGTAATGGAAAATAATGTGAAGATGTTACACTGGGTTTAAAAAGCGCCTGCTGTTTTATTGTTTTGACATTTTGCCTGAGAGAAGGTGAAAGTATTTGTTTGCGTGCAAATATAGTTGGCTAATTTTTCTGGGTCTTGGCCTCACTGAGTGAGTCATTTACATTGTTCCTAATGCCAATGGGATGATGGCAGTCTGAACACTACTGGCAGCAAGATTCATTTCAAAACTCGGCAGTTATGCAACAGAAAGTATAACCCCAAAACCACTTCCCAAATGAAACTAAATGTTTAGTATTATTTAAAGTCGTTCAAAGCGGAGTCATAAAAGTCAGTGAAATCTGAAAGCTCCCACCTCAACCCTCTCAAAATCAGCTGATATTTTTTTACAATAGCTTTAGTCTATTGAATAAAGCCATGCACAATTTTTTCTCCATAGCATAAAAAGTTTCTCAAAGTATATGTGGAGGCTCAAAATTTGACGCAGGAGATACAAGTAGAGGAGCTAGTCACATGAAAAATTTCTGGGCCAAAAAGCACATTTAAGCTCTGTTTAATAACTGCAGCCAGATCAGTTTTGCATCCACTCAGAGGTCACAATCTAGTTAATCCAAAATCTTATTAATGTTCAGAACACTGTTTTGTTTCAGTAACAAAACTGCACCAGTTTCAGCGTCTGTGTAGAGTTGAAGAAACAAGCTGTAGCTGCAGTTTTTAATAGAGCTCAAATACAGTTTATAAGCCCTGAAGATTTCATAGCTCCATCTCCTGCCATTAAGAACTTATGAGGGCTCAAAAATTCTGGGTAAATTAAGTACTTAAAGGGGCTATAACTATGAAAATATTCATAGCATAAGGTAAATTTTTTTGCATGGCATCATTAAATATGCTGAAGTTATTGTGCAAAAACATATTTTGATGGGGTCAGTTTTTTTTTTTGTTTTTAACCCCACCAGTTGCGGGTTTATGTTTTTCACATTTTCAGACTGCTGTGAGACAACTTTCTCTTGTTACAAAGGGTTTATTTTACAGGACTTGATGGTATAATAATGGTGACTCTGACTACTGACAAAACACACCATTACCGAATGAGTACTTCTGCTGGTGATAAATGACAATAATTTTGCATTTATAACTGCAAAGACAAATTGAGGAAACCTATTGCTCTCTCACATTTCAGTGTGAAGACTCAGCTTTACTGAAAACCACTGAGGATCGGTAGCATGTAAGTGGTTTCTAATCCTCGTTTCTCATCAGATGCACTGCACGTCATACTCATTTTGCTTTTAGTAGACAGTCATAGAGAAGGACCAACCCATTTTTAACCTGTGAAACAGGAGATAAGTACCAGTGTTACCAGGCCTGACCTTATTTCCTATGTTTGACCCCACTCCCAAGGGCCTGAAAACACTGCCCAGCATGAGGAACAACAATGCCTCCTCCTGGAGATAATCCAGGAACAGTGAGATGATGTGTATATTTTTACATGAACTGCAGCATTGTTCAGATTATTCCTGTGGTAGGTAATGTAGATTTCCCACATTCTTTTGTATTAATCCACGGGGGTGGAGAAAGTTTAACAAGGCTGCAGTCAACACTGGAGGAACTTTCACAACCATTTAGTTCACAAGGAGCGTTTATAGTCTCCTCCCAGATATCTTGGGACAAAGAGAAAAGCGCGGTGTAGTGTGAATAGCAGCAACCGGTTAGCTTGTTAGAACATCTTTCAGTGTGTGCGGTTTAGACTGAGTAACCGGAGAACCGACGCTGATTGATAGCCTCCCGGTGCTTCGGATAACGGAGGAGAAGGGGTGGGATAACGGTGATCTCACAGAAAGGGGAGGGATACGCTCGCTGGTTGCCGTTATGTATGCACCGCCTAAAAAAAGTCCCGGTGAAAAGTTCTGTTAGTGTAGTTCAGTCATAGTTTTGTTATAACACTCAGATTCTTGCGCATGCGAAAGGTCCAAAGGTCTGAGTGCGGAGTCATTTTTAGGAGCGCAGTCACTCGTCTTGCACAACTTTGATTTCACTCCTCTCTCCAGAGAAGGAACCGGCGTGGTGCAGGTCGCTGTGCCCGGCAGAAGCTTTTAAAGTAGCTCGGCTGTTTTGAAAGAAAGTTTGGTAAAATGTCAGCCACTCGGATGCAGATGCTCTCGTCCAGAAACGTCCGGCTTTTGAGTCGCGGGCGAAACGAAATATTAGCCGGTAGAAGTGGGGCACAGCGGCCCGGCGGTGATCCCAGGACCCGCTCACTGACCTGTCCCCCTCTGTCCTCCTCCTCCTCTCCCGGCAGAGCCTTATCGAGTCTGAGTGCGACGCGGCGTGGACTTCCCAAAGAGAAAATGTCCGAGAATGGGATAATGTCCCGGGCCAAAGTGCTGACCATCGACACCATGAACCCCACGGTGAAGAAGGTAGAGTACGCCGTGCGGGGGCCAATCGTGCAGCGCGCGGTGGAGCTGGAAAGGGAGCTCTCAGAGGTTTGTGAGACAGCGTCTAGACCCCTACTCCAATACTATGTGTCTCATCTCTCAATAAAGACTAACTTCTGATCTGGGCATGTAAAATTAATGTATAGCTATTTAAATGATGTACCCATTTTAATCTCATGGAACTTTAAATGTTAAGTTTGAATTGCAGATCAACAGGTTTCTATTAACGCATGTGCTCTCACCATTACCCACAAAACCATCGTTCCAAAACAAGTCTGTTTACATAGTAAACAATGAACACACCCTGCTGTCAAAGTCTGGCAGATGAAACACCATTTGCTGAACCTGATCATGTGTGAGGGTTTGTGAACTAGTACAGTCCAGCTGATGTGCCCCATGTCATCATTTGTTTCTCTCTCAGTGGCTCCCAGTTTATTTGTAACTTGTTTTTAAGCTGGTCTTATTGAGCCCTTTTTTTCTAAATGGCAACTGCTTATGTAAAAACCTCACAGGGAAAGTCCATAGTCTAATCCACAGATGCTTTTCTGCATTCCTAGAAAAGGTGGTGTTTTTACATTTAATTATCCTCTTAAAATTGAGCTCTCAGCTCTTGTATACAGCACCCAGATTCAAGAGTTAAATAAATAATAGAAATCCTTCTATACAGCGTATTGATACAAACTAAGAACCTTTTGTTAATTCCTTTTTCCCCCCCCCCTCAACGGACTGATCAATCCCTTCCTCTTACACTGTCTTTGGTGATGTGGCAACCAGGTGTTACTGTGCTGAGTGCAGTCTGGTGTGAAAACTGTCCTCTCTTGAGTGGTTTGCTCAGTAAAGGATGAGTATGTGAACAGGTTCTTGCGCAGGTCAAATGCACGGCAACATCAGGCAGCAGGGTCCATAATGACAGCAGTAGCCCTTTAACCAGATGGTTCAATTACTCTAAAGGTATTATGTTTTGTTTACTGTGACTGATACTCATCCACAGATGATCACTCTCTATATGGGATTTTCCTCTCAGCTACAACAGTTGTATCAGGCACTAATTGATATTTAGATGCTCAAAAAAGCAAAGGAAGCTGGATTCCGTCAGTAGAAGCCAGTTGAAAAATAAAGGTAAATGTATTTATCACATTTCTGCTGAGGACAGGGGAAGTGCAGCAGTCTGTTTGTTCACTAATTGCATATTGTTGCATAGTTGGTCTTTTCAAAAGTACAACCACAAGGCAGAAATGCACCACAGTTCAGGTTCCTCTCAGCTTAGTCGGCATTTTTTTCTGAAGCACTCACCAAATTGCGCTTCTGCTTCCTGCTCTAAGTTTTATGTGTTTTGGCAACGCACCTGCCTCTTCGTTTTATGGAGACACCTACTTTTCCAAACTGGTTTGGATGGTGTTGGATTACTTTGGGAGTCGGAACAGTATTCCCTCTTTTGTCTGGGAATTAAACGTCACAAGAAGGCACACTCTTCCCCTGCTTTGTAAATTTTGTTTGGTTTCTTGACCAGTACAGGTTTTCCCTTCTTCATTTTAACCAAATACAAAGTATGCATTGTTCAGAGAGCGCAGAAACAAGACAAACTGCACCAGCTTACTGTAGCAATATGCATATGCACTGATAAACTCACACTGTAGTGTTTGTTTAATCCTAATGAGCAGATAGCTGATAGTGAATGGGGCTGTTTGAATGAGATGTCAGATATTTTTGCTGTACCAGAGTGAAAGCAAATATGCAAATGCCCCAAATGTTTTCCATGGTAGAATATGTGATGGGTTTTTATTTGACACACATGGATGTGACTGTAGTCACAGCCTACTGGGAATGTGTTAGAGCGCCATTAGCTGAGCAAATCAAAGAAACTAAAAGTGCAAAGTGAATTTTCTTAGACTTTTTGCTGTTTTACATCATTGCAAAATTGATACATCACTGCAAAGCCCTGCAGTAGAAAGAAACACTGCCTTTCCTGCTGCTTCAGCATGTTTTTTGTTTTGTTTGTTTTTGTTCTTTGTCCTGGTCTATAAGTGATGAACAAAAAGCACAGACCCTTCCAGGCCAGCTCACAGGAGCAGAGGTCAGCTTTTTTTTTTCTTTTTTCTTTTCCTTCCCCCTAAAAGATCACCATTATGAACGGGGGGGGGTCTTTGACCCAGGGGTGTTATACACACTTCATAAAGTTATTGGCTCAGCCTGAGGGACGCCTCTTGAGTGTGACCAATGGGAGCGCACGGGACTCATGTTTCCTAAAATCTGAACTGGACTGGACAAATCAAACGTGCTGTTTGGATTTCTGCAGGGTGTCAGTGTGACGCTTCACTGGTGGATTTTCTGCAGTGTCACACTGTCTTAACATCTGGTGTTAGCAGCATGTGTGCGCGTGCATGTGTCTGTGCATGTTCCCCTGCATTGCTGTTTGTCCTCCGTCAGCGGTCTCAGTTGGTCAGGAGATTATCTTTCAGACCTTGAAGTATTATGTTATTTGCTTGGGAGACAGTAGAAAAATACCTTTTATTGAGATAATATTCTTGTCTAATTATTTCTGATATTTAGCTTGCTGTTGCTTCATGTGATGCATACTGTTCTTTTTAAGGTTGCACTAAAGAGATTGAAAGCTCTTGTGTAATGTAGGTCTGTTTGTTTCAGAAGGTTAATAGAAGTGAAGTGATAAGCTAGTTTGCACAGGCTGAAACTTTGAATGCACATTTGACTTCCATCAAGGCTGTTCCAGATTTATTAACTACTTTTCCAAATGGTCTGTGTCTCCTCCTGAATAAACACAGTCTATACAATTTATCTGCCCGATGCTGTGTGTACTTATCTGGAGTTTATATTTGACTTAAACAATCTGACCTGTGGAATTTAATCAGAAGCCATGAGGTACTTTGTTTCATTAACAATAGAGCTTGAGTCCTAATGATTGTTTTGAATGCTTTATCATCTAAAAGATTTGCAGGGAGAGCATTTAATTTATTTAAATAAGCATTTGCTGCTAATCAGCCATGATTTTCCTTGGTTTTGTTGAACAAACAAAAAACAACTGCTGACTGGCTAAAGTAAATTTAAATAAAATCTAGAGAAAAATGACAGTGTGCTCTAAAGCTGCTAAAGCTTTTGTGTCTAGGATAATTTTTGGGCCATGACACCCTTGTAAAGCAAACTGGGGATGGTCTCTGGAGCTTGAAAAAAGGCGACTGGACTTCTTTTTGTATCTTGAAGACGTTTCACCTCTCATCCGAAAGGCTTCTTCAGTTCTCAACCAAAT
>JASGAU010411366.1:0-7500 GCA_030220045.1 Australoheros facetus
TTTGCCACATGTAGACACATGACAATGGCATGGCTCTTCTCAATCAACTCTTGGCAAGACATATTGAAAAGAAGAAGCAGAAGAATAACTTCCAACATGTACAGGTAATGTGAACCTCAGGTTTAAAAAAATCTGGAATAAAAGTCTGCATGTAATGTCCCAATATTTAATTTATCTGCCACAAGCAGCTCAAACTGTCTCTTGTCAATGTGAGATTTCAGTCTGACCTTCAAGAGTTGACATTTCTCCCATGTCCACGATTCCCTGACCTCATTGTGTCCCCAGCCATTTATGTGTTACCATAAAATCATCTGTTTCTGGCAAACCAGCCATTAAGTGAGTTATGCCTGACTTGGCAGCCGGGAGGCAGCAAGGAAGGCCGTCCAATCCTGCAGACAGGCTAGTTCTAGTTCAGCGGCCCACACACACAAAAAAAGACCCCTTCAATCATTCCCATGGTCCTTATTCTGGGCAGCAAGCATGGTGTCTACAGTTTCCCAGGCCCCTCCTAAAAAATGACACATTCTCAGACCAGATGCTTCAGACAGCCAGTACAGAGCTGTGATTATTAACAGGGCCTTCTTTTTTTGTGAGGGACAGTCTATTTTTAACCAAGGATGAAAGTTTGAATATCCTTCCACCCCTTGAGCACACTAACAACTGCTGCCAGATACTGGAGGGTTTGAGCCCAGACTAGGGGTGCCTGGAGGGCATGGCTCCTATTCAGAGCAGCGAGACAGCGCTGTGCTGTGTTAATGGCAATGCTACATTTACTTTCTCTCACTGCGCACAACCCACAGTTGACTGCAAAAAAAAGGACTATCGATGAGTGATTGAGAATGCTGTAAATTTGGTCTGGACCTTTGAGAAGACATGTGACTACCTTCTTGTTCGTTTGTTGGTTGGCAATTCAATTCAATTCAATTCAATTTTATTTATATAGCGCCAAATCACAACAAACAGTCGCCTCAAGGCGCTTTGTATTGTGGGTAAAGACCCTACAAAGACCCTACAATAATACAGAGAAAACCCAACAGTCAAATGATTGCTGGGGCACTCCAGGAGGGTATATTTCTCATACATTCCTACATGTTTGCATAGGACTCTGCTGTGGGGGCTGTCAAGAGCGAGATGCAGACAACAAGCTGGGTTTTAGAGCAGAATGAGGGCTGTCAAAGCTTTGCTTTATTAGATGATGATGATGAAGACAGACAAATGCTTACACACAGGACAAAATAATGCCTGCTGTGCAGAACAAAGACAAATGATTGCTTTCACTGACTCTGTTTTCAGGGCGGAGTTCCCTTCTTTGGTGCTTACTCAATCTGGACTGGGAAAAGATTTTGAAACAAAAGAATATTTTCTTGTTATTCTGCACTGCCCCCTCTGATCATCGGCTCCTCTGCCAGATGATTGTTGTCAAGAAAACAAATGGTGCAATACACACATGTTCATTGTGTGAATGTGTGTAGTCTCCTTATTCCTTGTGATTTCACAACATGATCAAACCCACAAGAAGCTGAGATTCAAATTCCTCTGTGTGCTATCTGTACAGTAGGGGGAGTGATGGAGATTTAGTTGGGAGGCCGGACAAAGTGCCATTAAAATGCATCATTCTAAGACTTTGAAATTGGCTGTGTTTAGAGGCCTTGGCTGTGGCACAGTTTACACAGTCTGTCTGGGCCACATTCATTCTAAGCAGTTCCTTCATGAACTCTAAAATATTACAAAAAGTTTTTTTTTGTTTTTTTTTTAAAAGGTTTGTGGTCAAAATAATCCCCAGATTCTAAAGTTTTTCACTTAATGGACAAAAAGTCTTAAGGAAAGAGGAGGAAAAGTCTCAAAATTAAAATTTTTTGGTTAGACACAAAATCTAATGTGCAGACAGTTGGCAGTTCATGCCTCAGCTGTGCATCAGCTGAGAGAGCATCTAATACAAGGCTGATGAATAATGCAAATATCGGTGTCCTGCATGGTATTTGTCAAATCCTTCAGCTGTGTCCTCATATTGTCTTTAAGCAAACACAGGTACAGATCATGCAGATTGTTTTTGCATGCACATGCAACCGATAAGCCCGATATATCGCTTTAACAAAGGCTTTCTGCCAAAGCGTAAGAATTCCTCCTGCCCCTCAGACTTCTGCAGGCGCCATTCACCACTGCTCTGGAAATTACTTACCCAAGGGGAGAAGAGGAGAGGAATACTATTTTAGGAGTTTGCCTAAAAATATTTCACAAATAATGACAGGAATGAGTGTACACAGGTCAATGTGAGTTTATGAGTCACTAACAATGCCTGGGATTGTAAATGGGTTGGAAAACGTATGTGATGCATAGAGTGAAGTGACTGTTTTTGTCTGTGTGGATTCATTCTGCAAGGAGGGTAAATGGAAAGAACATACAAAGGTCTCTCATTCTTTTTCTCTCTTAGGCTCACTGTGTCTCCCCCTTCAATCGGTCTTTCCCTCATCTCTCCATCTCTCTGGGGAAGGAAAGTCTCAGAGTTTCTCAGGAATGTTGACTTCTCTGTGCTTTGGTCCCTTGAGGGATGTTGGTAGGGGTCTTGACCCTTCTCCTCCTGTATCCCTGGAGCCTATCAGCTAACTAAGTTAGCATGAGATAACTCTCTCCTCCTGGCCCCTTCTCGCAGCCTCTTACACTACCCTCCCTTTTTTGTTTCCTTCACCCAGAGCTAATATGAGACAGGGCTTCATTAGAAGCAGGAGAGCATCTATCAAACTACCTTCTAATCTTGGCCTGTCCCAAAATTTGTCTTTCTACACCTTTGCAGACTAAGACTATAGCCTTTGCTAACCTGTTAGTGGGCATTAGTGCCATCAAGCCATGTGTTTGTATATAATCCCATAAATTTATATTGCACATTGCTACACTCTCCTTTTAAAGTATCTGCTGAAATAAATATGTAAAATGGGAGAGGTCCATTTAATTTGTATCTGATCACACATTCTGACTATAAGAAAATATACTTCTATTACAGTTGTGTGACATCATACAAATACCTTACAGATGCCCAGAGATATTGAATATAGCTGCTCAGAGTTCAGCTGTCCTCCCAAGTGCCTCCATCAAGGTTGTTCAGGCTGCTGCATGAGCAGATGCCTCAGGGAGCATTTTATATGTCATCAGAGCTGTACAGGTCAGTCACTTCCATTGTGTATGTAGTCTCTAATCAGAGCTATAGGGAAGTGGCAACATGTAACTTTTGGCCTAATAGGAAGCTGGTGTACTTTTGTTACATCAAAAACAGTACCAAGCTTTTGGTTTTATCTTGAATTAAATTTGTTTAAGATGTGGCTGATTTGTTACAGCTAAGTGTACAAGTTGGACCCTTTTTTGAGTCTTGATTTCACTCAAAACTATTATTTAAAATGTGCATCAAAATGAATATATTCTCCTCATGAACTGATTTTCTTATGTAACTTGTAATGACGAACAAGTTGTGTTCCTATGCAAGATTTTGCAAAAGTACCCATTTTTGCTTGAACCATGGATTCTTTGTTGGGAGATGTTGTCTTTAAAGCCATATGAATAAACAGTTCTGTTTCATGTATCTCATTAAGCTAACACATTAACCTGTTTGATTGAGCTTTGCCATGTTTCATTCTTACAAAATTCAGTAATTTCATGTTGTTAAATCCACAAAGACGTGCACTCCAGTGATATCTGTATCTGTGCGGGGTATTCTTCTGCAAACTACCACTTTTAAATCAGAAAGCTTAGACAGAAAACATTCACTGGCCTCTAAAGCTGAGTGATTGACCCGTGCTGTGACCTCTCTGTGTCATGGAAGCTATATTCTTCAGTGCCATGACTTGAAGATGATTTTTAATCTGTCTCTTGTTTGTTGTGTATTTTCTCAAGCTTTACTTATTTCCCTGTAAGGTCAGTAACCTCTCAGTTTTCTCCCACACACTCCCACAGTATATCCTGGCTCTAACATTGGTCTACCTCTTGTCCTCCTCACCCCTTTACATTGCCTGAGGTACTGCTTGAACTTAGGGACACACTTTGTCCCTCAGTGGGAGAACTTGGAACCCGGAGGAAATGGGCCTTTTTCCCAAGAATAAGACAGGCAATGTTCAAGAAAACATGAGGAACAGCTTTTAAAAAAAGGAATCACGGAGATTAAATGGGCAAAAAAGAAACTGACAGATATTGATTAAAAATGTGTCACTGCAAGGAGATGGCGCTTAGTACAGATATTGTGACCTTTAAAGAGCTAGAGGCTAAAGTTGCTCAGTTAGAAGGTCAAAGTTAGAATGAGAAGCTTCAAATAACCAATGCATCTTTGAACATGTGATGTAAAATCTGTATTTGTTACTCTGCTACAAGTTACTTTGTGCCATTATTTGTTAGTGCACCATTGTTCTGTTATACTATATATATGAAACAAAAAAAAAATACTGGCTATTATTTATTATTTATGATTTCCATTCTGGAACTGAAAAACAAAGGAAGTGGACAAGTCCGTACCTTGTTTAAAATAAACCACACAATTTTCCTCCCCCTCACTTGAGCCATTTATTGCTCGTCTCTTAAATTAACTAGCTGCTTGCAGACGGATATTACTCATAACTCCAGTCACTGCCAAGTTCTGGTCTGAGGGCCATTAAGGTGTTTAAAGTCAGCTATTCATATTTGTGCTGGATCGCCTTTCTCTATTTTAAATATCCCCCTGAAATTTTTAATGAAATATAGCCATAGTGATTTTTCTGAGAGTGCACTGCATAATGCCTTACCGTCCTGCATTACCAAGCATCATTCAACACCTTACATATTATACAGGCAAATTAGACCTTTGCATTTGCCTTCAGGTGTAGCTGCTATATTTTACCCATGAACAAGTTGCACTTAAAATTTCTGTTTTTCCTCCCACAGTCCAAAGACATGCATGTTAAGTTATTTGGTGATTCTAAATTGGCCATAAGTGTGAATATGAGCGTGACTGTTGTTTGTCTCTATGTATCAGACTGGTGACCTGTGCAGGATACAGTGCCTCTCCGTTATGACATCTGGGATAGGCTACAGACCTACAGTCACTTGATGGATGGATGGATGGATGGATGGATGGATGGATGGATGGGGTTGGATTTCATAGTGCGAGAGGGAGTGTACACCCTGGACAGGTCACCAGCCTGTTACAGGGCTAACGCAGAAAGACAGACAACCATTCATGCTCACATTCACACCATTAACTTAACCCCACATAATTTAATCATACTTAACTTAGCTCAAGCTCAAGTTAATTGTTCAGCTGACAGTAGCTTACTGCACTGTAATACAAACATTGTGATGTTTTTTGTTGACCCCATGAAGAATAGCAGCTGCATCAATGTAGCTAATAAGGATCCTAATAAACTAAACTAACTAATAAACTAAACAGCAGCAACTCATGTAACTAACATAACTGAGGAGGACACTGACTTTGGAGCTGAGGGGACTATGCATGTCATATTTTGGAAAGTACCCCTCATATCTCTTTGGAGTTAAAAAGAGGTCACGCATCAGCTTGTGCAGCTAGTTTTAAAGTATGATCTCACTTGAAAATTGCAAAACAACTGGAAATCTGTTGGGGATATTCTGCACTCACAACATTTGACCCTAACTGTCATAGAGTTTGATGAGTTCACTGATCCACTTCTGCACCTAGAGAAAATGTCTCTGCTAATTTGTACACTCTGCAATCTAAGACAGATATTTTTGTGCTTTTATAATTCATACATGCATACTCTGCATGTAGGGTTGTAATTATGATTACAGGTTCATGATGTGGCTTAAAGTAACTTGTTTATTCTTAAATTTGTTGTGCACTGTGTAAAAGTGGCCTGTGTATAGATTTCTTAATTACATAGGATTACTTCTTGCAGTTCTTAGTTTACTGCTGGACCTTTGTGCCTTAAACAACCAGCATATTAACCATGTGAACCAGGTAGAGATAAATGCATAGACAGCATGCCAGAGTTTCAAACTGTAACATTTTAAATTTGTTTTTATTTTGACTGGTTATCCTTCTCCTGTATTTTCACTGACTTTGTGTGCAATCAAACCACATCAGAAAATTTGCACATCCTGCCTGAACACATATGGTTGGCTTCAAAATCAGAGAAACTGAAATCTGATCTTGTTTACCAGACACAACTGCAGAACTTGCACACACACACCCGGGTCAGTTATGGTACAAAGTATTGTATATTGTAGTATGCAAAAATTATTTAAGGAGTTTCTGCTGGACCAAATACCATATGTGGGGGGTAAAGAGTCATCTAGGCTGGCAAAACCACAGTATGGGTACTCTTAATTATCAACACATGAATATTATCTTGGATAACTTGCCAAAAGAAACAAATGTGTGATTCAAGTGTATTTCTATATTACACATATCCGTTTCTCAACTGTTGGATTTAGAAATACAAGTCCAGTGCTTATTATAAATTCTCAAATGATGCTGTATTGCTACAACAGTTTTTATTTTAAAAGTTGAACTTATAATTCTAATAATTTCCTAATTATGATCATGTATACAAATCAATCAAATATCTGTTAAAATACACACAAATTCAGTGAAACTGAACATGAGTTGAGTGTGTGTTAGTTGTAGCTCTGTTTTTTTAATTTAAATATTATTGATAGAGAAGCTGTGTGCACTTTGTTAAAAGATGCTGCATGTGCATGTGCATGTGCCATGGACATTACAGACACAGACAGTCTATGTGCAAGAGGTACGTCAGGTAGCTCCTGAACTCATTCCTGCTTCTTAGTTTACTGCTGGTCAAGTCGACCATTCAAGGCAGGCCAGAATGACCCTCAGACCAAAAAGAAATATTCTGGTATGCCCGACAGGCAGTCTACCAGTGGATGTGAAGAGTCTGTATTAATGACAAACTGCCAACAGTGAACCAGTTCAGCTTGGAAGTTTCCATTTTTGGAAAGAGGCAATGTCCCCGTTCATTTACATCATAATGAGCACATGAGCATGGAGAACAGAGCCAGAAAATAATCAGGTTAAGTACTTGGTGGAATTTTTCTTTTGATCTATTCATTGAGAGGTTTGTAACATACGAATACGAATACAAATACGAATACCTTTATTAGTCCCACAATGGGGAAATTACAGTTAACAGAACACCCATCCAAGAAATACAAACATAGAGACAAACACAAACAGGGGGGACAGGTGTCTGAGGTCATGCAGCCGTTTTACCGGTGCTACCTTTAGCAGGAAAACAGAAAGAGATACACTGGGATAGGTAGGTTCAAAAAAATCATCTCGTACTGTGTTCGTTATGAACACCTTACGAGGTTCCAAAAAACACCTCAGCAAAGCAGTAGCACATTCTGTATCTGATTAATCAGTTTGGGCATCTGTTTAGGCTATTAAAAAGATTATAATTTGAATATTTGGGATATAAACAGATTTTTTTGTTGCTGGCCTTGCTGAAAGTTTACTTCTGTATTGTCACTATACCCCTGAAAGACAGA
>JASGAU010411369.1:0-13835 GCA_030220045.1 Australoheros facetus
ATCTGTTAGTTGTAAGGTGATGTACAACATTGCACCACAGCTTATTAACAGTCACCAATATCCATATACAAATGATGGAGAGTACACTGATATTTCCAGACTCTTTCAAATAATCTGCACCACATTATAAACTTTTTTATTTTCTGAAGACCAATGTTTTCTGTTTTTCTCATGCTTAAAATTACTGAGTTACTGTGTGCCTTAAATGCAGTCAAGCAAGCTGTGCATTTTTGAGGGGGGAAAGAGGGATTTAGAAAAGCAACTCCCAAATCAGTGTAATATATCAGCTTAGATGCAGTTTATGACTGTACTATGGTGCACAATTATTTTCATCTTCTCATGCTGAATTGGGTTATAAAACCGACAGAAATGTATACCATGGCTGAAATAATAGATTCCCAAAGCAGTAATAAGAATGGGAGGATGAAGATTTAAACATCAGCAGAACAAACACTCGAGTGCTCAGCAGAAATGCTGCAAAAAACCAAAACAAAAAAATACAATAATACTAGTAATGATTAGGCTGGAAAATGCAAGGTTTAAAGAATTTAAATTAGACTGATGGCTGCTTTCATACTATCATCTGCTGCCAATGATAGAGTCTTAATTAACCCATTAAAAGCAGTAGTGTGTATTTATGTTCATAATGAGCCTTTTCAGCATAACGCAAAACACATTATTGGGATAATGCTATCCCCGCCAGCTCACTCTGATCATTATCACACCAGCATTATTCATTATTGTCAGAACTACTGAAACTACTGCAACTTGTTAACACCTTGTATGTAAAGTGGTCATTCATCTCATTCACCCATGTGTTATCAAAACAAGGACTCACTGCACATCTTGTACACACATTATTTTTCTGCAGCAAAATCATAAACAAAATTTGCTCATGTAGTGGAAATGAAAAGAATGTTAAAGTAAATATTAAACAGAAACAAGCAAGATGGTTTCAAGAGGTTTCGACAAAAATCAGGGCAGATCATTAGTTTGGGTTTGAAGGCAGTCAAAGTTGAATATTGAGCTCTGCGTTGCACACCCAAACATGGTTTGATCATGTTTAATTTGCACTCTGGGATTCAGAAATGTCTATTTTATTAATTTATTTTTTCCCTAAGTTACAGGGGGAAAAAATTAATTCAAAAAAATCCTCTGTAGACTTGATATTTCACCAATTATCCATGAAGCTCTGTCAAACTTAAACTGAAGAATAAAACAAACATGATATAATTGTAAATCTAAGAAATCACATTATAATTTGAATCAGTAATTGATTGTAATTAACCACAAAACATTGTTTTAAATAGTCAACAGTTCAAGCGGAACACTTTGCCCCGTACGTACACACTGAAAAACAAGCCGATAATGACAGTAAACAATAGCAGAAGATGCTGCCTGGATAATCAGGCTCTGTTTTTTTAATCATACTGCAGAATACATGTGTTGTTGCCAAGCTGTTTTTGTATTAATTGTGCCGTTCCGGTTCTCCCATGGGAATTGTTTCTTGCCTTAAAGCAGCTGTGACAGATGTAGAAATGTCCCAAGGAAAATGAAACCTGCCACCAGCCGACTGATTTATTTAAGGCAGTTTTAAGGCTTACGTTACGTGTGAGTTTTACAATAATTGTCATGAAAGTCGTGCTTACAAATCAAACAGCGATCTCAAAATTGTCACAATGTAGCTGCTGTCATGACCACATGGGGCTTCTGAAACAACTTCTGAGCATCCTTAAATAATATCATTTGTTCTCTCTCAGGAAATTTTTTTTTTTGTTTCTTTCCAACTTAGAAAACTGCTCACACACAGAAGCACACAGACAGAAACAAAACGCACACACAAAATGCTGAATTGCTGTAAAATGACACGGTGTACACCTAACACATATTGCAAGACACTGGATTACACTCAAAAACGTTTAACTGTATCAAAACAGATGGAATGAGAGAGGCACAGGAAGCTGAGTTACTTGCAGAAACAGCCTGTAGAGTCACTGCAGGGGGAAGCCTGGTTAGAGCGGGAGCAGTGCCTCTACACTGATTGTTTCATTACAGGCACTTTTCATAAAGTACATAGAAAAAGTAAAAGTCAAGTAAGGTTTTAACAAAGAAGGAGAAGAAGATAGTTTTCCTCACTGCCTAAGCTTTCAATATGTTGCGCAACTCCACATTGTTTCTGAACAATAACATAAAATCTTATGTTGCAACATCTGACTGAGTAAATAAAGAACATGTTTTTCTTACACGTTAGATAAAACATCCCTCAAAGCAATGTCACAGATCGAAAGACAGACATGGCCACCGTGATATCCTTTACTAACTCTGTATTTTTGTGGGCTCAAGTTTGTTTGGGTTGTTGTGAAGCGCGACTATATTTGGATGACAGGGTGCAGTGGACCTGTGGCATTCTCAGGTAATGCTGGCGTTAGCTTGTTTATCAATGTGCACTGTTGTTAAAAACCGAACAGCTGACTTCTCAGAGTTGAAAAACATCAAATGGCACCCACCTATCGTTTATAGTGACCACACCCTGAATAATGAATGAGGCGAGTTAGTAAAAGAAATCCACCCTGACACAGCTGTTGAAGGTAAATTAGCTGTAGAAACCCTAAAGGTTTTATGTTTATATCGTCTGAAGTGCTGGGAATTTTAAAATGTGAGCCCAGTGGATGTTTGCAGGTTTTGACTCTTATGCATTGGCTTCATTTTCCATCCTCAAAGACTGCAGCGTAGGTGTACCAGCGACTGCCCACTGAACAAAGCAATGAATCCACTGAATCCTTCTTTATTGTGCAAGATGGAGCAATGAGTGGGCTGAGGCGGGATTCGTGATCGTGCATTTGTATCCATTTGCAAAGGTATTTGGCTCTGCAAAGGGAAAGATTTGGATATACAACCTAAGCACATGCTTGTGTGCAGTCCTCCTAAAAAACCAACAGTGCATAGCCCAATGGGGATGATGCTGTTGGCCAGTTAGATGAAAAGCCCACCTGAACGTGACGGCAAGAAAAATAAACGATTTAAAATAAATAAATAAAAGCATGATGAGAAGCACATTCAGTGGCTGAAGTGAACAGTTTTGATTGTTTTGGCATTTGGTTTAACTTCTGCTAGCTGTGGACATCTCCACAGCTAGCTTCAAGAACAACAACAGCACAAGCAGCAGTAGCCCACAGACTGGCTGTTTCACATATTTCAATAAACACTGTTCAATAAACAATAAACATCTACACCACGTACACAATGATCTTACCCATCAAATATATCCTGCCACACAAACCTATTCTATTCAGGCATCAATGAAAAGAGAAATACAGAAAGTCCAAACATTTTTGGATGTGGTTTTTTTTTTGTTTTTTTTTTTGCATTTAACAGAAAAAAGTTATAACACTTCTACATGAATGAGGTCTTGATCGCGGAGCTGCACAAAGGATTTGCAGTCAGTGTTTCACTTCAGTTATTTAAAGCTGTTGAGGAAAATATCTTGGGACTTGTTGTCAGTGCATGGTACAGTTTTTAATAGGCTGACCACTCTGATACGAACAGGGGAACTATCTGGGGTGCCTACCTGTCTTTCTCCCCTGTGCCTGCAGGCACAGACAGGCAGATAGCAAGTGACATATTATGATCATTATACATTTTACACTTAGTTGATTCTCAGCAATGCTTAGAAATGCTGATGGACAGTTTTAAGTTCTGCTACTCTCATTTTTAACAGTTGGAAATCTTAACATTGTTTGATATTCCTTTTGAGCCCTTTTCAGGCAAATATCCAGGGAGACAAAAACTAGAATATCACAAATAATAACTAGTAAAGTAAAATAAGGAAAAAGCTGCATCAATTTGTTTTGCACTTTTTCAAAGCTTCAACATTACACAGCTGATTTTGTTTTATAAGCTAGCACACCCTCATCTGGATCCTCATTATAAAGACTACTATTATCCCTGTTGACACCCCTCCACCCACTCTGCACTATATTTTACATACTCCTTATACTCTGTCCCCTACCATTGTGCCAATTTTTTCACCTTCCCTCATCAGCTGAAGTCCAATTCCCTCCTTCTTGGCTTCAAACGCCCACTTTCCTCTCTTTATGATTTTCCACACCCATGTCAGTCGTTTAATTCCAAAGGAACGCAGGAGGCGTGTGAGAGATGTATGTGCGAGGAACACGATAACAGAAGGGAACAACGAACCGTTCCAGGGGTCCATATTTCCTCTGCCCAGAGGAGCAGGTGGGAGGGAGCTCAGCACAGCAGGATGGCCTTTTCTCAGTCCCTCTGAAACCACGGTTTGTGTGTGTGCAAGGTACAACGTATGTCAGCGCATTCACATGCATGCCTGTGTGTCGTTTCCCGGACCATATGTTCGCATTTAGCTCCCTCCACATCTGTGCTGGCAACAATAGCAGTTCACCCCACAGGAATGACCACAGTCTGTCAGGGCTCATCAGACAAGTTCTAAATTTAAATGATGTGTACGCTTGAGACCCCGGCTCTGTTTCATTGCTTTACAACAAAAGCCAGTCACCTTTGCCCCCTACAATCAACTCCAGAAAAAGTCCAGATCTACCAACCATGAATAAGGTCTAACAAAATTTTGTTCCCTCAGGTGATGTTACAGTGATGAGATCATTTTTTATTCATTTTTAGCCTGATTAAAAGTGAGAACATGAAGTTTTATGTTCATTGTCTGGTTAATTCAAACCAGCTGTACAAAGCAGGATCCATAAAATGAGAGTTTTGACTATAGATTAAGAAGGGGTATGCAGCGAGTCGGTGGAGCAGGCAGGCAAATTACGTGGCTCCAAAAATGAAAAGCCCAGTAGGACAGCTCAGCGAGTGGGTCAGTGGTCTCAAGGAATGATGCCAGTCTCTCAGTTCAAACTGTAAATTGTATGACTCAATAGCTACTTCAGTCACTGTTCTCAGTATTAATGTAGGCTCCTTTCACCTTTATTTATGGCACCTTTCACCTTTATTACAGTAAATTTATAGCACACCTCTTACTTCATAACTATGACGTTCATTATGTCAGTTCTGTTCAGAAGCATGAGAACCATGCAACACTACAAACATCAAGCAAGTAAAAAAGTGAAAGAAGAGTTTGTCTTTTGTCCACGCTGATGACAAAAAAAAATACACTTCTAATGTACTGAAAGCCACCAGTAATTTACTTTTTGTTGTGCAGATTCCCATTCAAGGTGAGTTTAACAATCCAAGTAAAAGACTCTCAGCTCCTCTGTGCTGATTAGAGTATAATGGCCCATTGAATGGCATCATTTTATGGCTGGGTTGCTTCAGATGAGATAGAGAGAGACACTTAAAATGAATTCAGAATCTCTTATTAGTTATTTGGTTCCACCATGGTTCTAGCAAGAATTTTAAAATAATGCACAAGACCACGTTTCACATGAAAAGCAGATGGTCGTGGAAAATATTATTTTATGTTTGCATCTATTTTGCCATAGTCCTGCTAATTTACACACCTTTAAATACCTCCTACACTGTAAAAAAATGTCCTGGTAATTTTATGCCAGTATATCATCCATTTTTAAAAGATTATAGGCGTAGAGAGTAAAAGAATCAATGCATTATTAAAAGTTATCAGAAAATGTCTGTAAAAAAAATGTCCGTAATTAATATGGAAGATTTATTGATTTCAAAATAGTAGAATTTATTTTTTACAGATCTCTTTCTTTTTTTGGTATCTTATCAGCTATTACATCAGAGTTGGTTAGATTTAATTTGACTTAAGGCCGTTACACACCGGATGTGTTGCGTAAAAACTACACGAAATTCCGAATCTTTCGAATGTAACCTACAAACACACTGGACGCATTTTTGCGAATAAATCGTCTTCATAAAACGCACTGTGAAAAAAATGAAGTCGACATCAAGCGATTATGTAATGAGCTCCTGAATTTTCTAAACAAGAGAAGGAAGGAACAGAGATTCTGGGGATTCTGGGTTCATCCAACTCATAGTAAAGCAGCAGCGGGGAGAGTTTCATGGTTTGATCCCAGAGTTGAAGCTGCATCACATCCACTTTCGCGCATATTTCAGGATATCAGTGGGCAGTTTGAGCTCTTGTTGGCAGAGTTGGGATCACATCTGAGGAGGCAGAGAATAATGTCAGAGAGCCGACTGATCCGGAGCAGCGTGTAGCTGTGTGTCTGAGGTAAAATAGTATTTTTTTTTTACTGTTCCCACATCACTGTATATTCAGTACATCGGTGCGTGTTTTGAGTTATAAGCGCACATGTTGCTAAATGCAGCCCTCTCATTGGTCAGATCTGTTTGTTCGCTTGCGAAAGTAAAAAAAATTGAACTTGATCCGAAAAAATAAATGCCGCAAATTCGTCCTGTGAAATGACGCGGTCGGTGTGAACGGCTGCATTAAGAACAGGCGAGTCCGAAAATTTACACGTCTGGTGTGTGAAGGCACTGAGTTTTCTACAGGTTTGACATTATTTATTTTTTAATTAAAGTTGATTTTGTATAGTTTGAAGATGAATGATGCTGTTAACTCAAGAAAACAATTAATTTATTTACTATTGTGATTGGTTTTTGAATTATAGTGCTATGCATAAGTCTTATGAAACCCATCATCTATATTTTCTTGACAGCCTTTCTTGTCATTTTTAATAAATAGTCTTGAGCGATAGTTCTCCAGGCATCCTGAAAGTCTGCTAAAGTTCTTCTTTGTATAATTGGCTGCTTTTTTCACTCACTTTTAGTCCAGTCCTTGTACCTGACCATTTTCAGGGGAAAGGTTTTTGACTTGTTAAGCCACTTAACACTGAATTATGAACCATTCAAGCATAAAAAAGATGAACCAAACTAATCAGTGTTCAGTCTACACAACAATAACTTAGCAAAAAAAACAATTTTAAATTGTATCTTTGGGCACTTTGGGCTGTGTCAGGTCCTTAAGAAATAGGACCTGACACAGCCCTTCATTTGATCCATCTGCTGTTCACCGAAGCCTCATCAGAAATAGTCTCACTGGCAGGCTGGCTGTGCAGAAGCCATTCTTGTGGAAGGGGAATGAAGAAAAGGCTGAGGTACGACAAGTTACACAAAAACTGGACTGAAAATCAGTGGCAACAGGTTCTTATGGAGTGATGAATTCAAACTTGAAATTTTTCGCCCAAATTGTCGTCAGTATATATGGAGGCGGTCGGGAGGGCAGCACAGCAGTGAGTGTCTACAGTCATCTGTAAAACACAGTAAAGCCTCTGTCACGGTTTGGGACTGAATTTCAGCCAGTAGTGTTGGGAATCGTATCAAAATGGATGGAAGTATGAATACAGAAAAGTACCATCAGATTTTTTTTTTTATCCACCACGCAATACCTGGAAAGTGTCTGAAAGACTGGAACAAAAGGTAGCTAATATCCAAAGAAGAACTTTGTAACTACTATGCTGCAGAATAAAGGTGGTCATACCAAATATTGACTTTCAAGCTCATTAGAATTTTACCAACTCTGGTTTTGCCTCATGTACTGTATTTCCATTTATGCTGGCATGTTTCAATACATAAATAACGTTTCTCAATCTTCCAAGCAAAATACAAAGAAATAAGGAGCTCAAGATTTTTGTACAACACTGTTTGTTGTATTTAGACTGACTTTTGTGGAGGTGTAATGTGGTCCAGTGTTTTGGACACTGTGGTGGAAAACCAGGGGTCCTTTATTATACCATAATAAATAAGTAATAAATATCTGCTTTGCTAGACAATGTTGCCAGTATCTGACATTCTAGAGGGAAAAAAAAGCCAAATGTTTCTCCAATAATAATGTCATAGTTAACAACAATAATAAATTATTTTAAAAAAAAAAAAGCTTTACAAGGAAACAGACATTCAGTCTTCAAAGCCCTCACAGAAAACTGTTTGTTTTAAATTTTAACGATAAAATAAAATAAGAGATACTATTCTTTATTAATCTGTTTCAACTAATAAGTATTGACACTATGCTCTTTATTACTGTTGTACTGTTTCTTGCTTTCACATCGGAGTGTGTCATTTCAATATGCTCGCAAATGGCAAAAGTTTGCTAATGAGCACTGATAAGCACATGGTATCACTCCAGCATACCCAGCACAACTGTCATAGCAGTAACTTGGAAATAAAGTAAAACCTAAGACCACAAAATAATGAAATAAATGTGGCTGCAAAAACATCCCAGGGGACAACATCTGTGAGAAAATCCTTGTTTTTCTCCACACTAGGTAGCACTTACACAGTAATTATGGGCACATGGCATATTTTCATGTGGAGCTGAAGCTTATGTGACAAACAAAAGTGGAGCTCAATCATTGCACATACATTTAGGTGTGTGATAAAGACTGACTGTTGGCAAATAGAGATTTGACAGGCAGTACAACTCATTTGCTAGATGACAGAAACAATATTTGACATGTATTCTTCAAACTGAGCAATTTCTTCAAAACATGGCATAATAAATAAAATACACCATTTTCAAAGAATACCAACACATAAAACAATACAATGTGAGTAGCATCATTGCATTGTATTATGCAAGGATGGATATCTGAAACGCTACATGGATACCCATCAACATAATCATGGTTATTGTTAATTTGGTAACAGTTTCATTCCATCTAATTAATAAGAGTGTATAAATACTGGCATTTTCCCTTGCTAGTGTCGATCCAAAACAGCAAGCTGCCGTCTCAACTGCATTTATCTGTGTATTCACATACTAGTGTAGAGACAAATTACTGCAAAGAGGCTAAACTAGTTCATCATTCTTTGATAAATTAATACTGGATTGGAGTCATTAGTCACCTGCTTCAGATGTTATCAGCCCATTAAATAGTCTTTATCACTTGTTGTCACTCCCACAGATTTGCTAGTGTGTACCCTCCTACACTTATGGTAGGCTCAATCAGCTGTTATCACCTCATTTCATAGCGTAGGTGCCACGTTCCAAGTGCATCAAAACTCTGCATAATGTGTGTGTGTGTGCGTATGTGTGCATGAGTGAACGACTGGTGAGTGTCTGTGTGTGTGCGTGTAAGTGTGTGTGTGTGTGGACAGCTGGGCCTGGGTCTGTGGCTTGCCGAGCCCTGGCACCTGTGGGACGCGGAGGGCGGGAGTTACCCCTCCATACCGCTCCACGCTGCTCCCCACTGGTCGTCACTGCCGCCCCTGGGGTGTGGATGCCCGTGGGTCCCGGGGTGTGTGGCCGGATGTCTCGGCGTGGTTTTTGACCTGCTCCCTTGGCGGCTGTGGCCTGGGGGTGGCTTGGGCCTCTTTGGCGTGTGGGGGGGCTCTGCTGGGTGTCGGGCTGCTCTCGGGCGCTTGGGGCCTCGGAGGCCGCGTGCTCGGCTCGTGCTGGGGGTGCCGGCCTGCCGGGGGGGTGGGCTGCTCGTCGCCTCTGGCTCTCTGGGTTCTTGCCCTTTGACCGTGAGGGCTCCGTCTGTGGTCTCCCTCTTTCCTCCTCTGGGGAGTGCACGCGGTGGCCATCGGGATGTGTGGCCTCAGGTCTTCTGAGCTCCTGGGCTGTGGATGGCCTGGGACCTCTGGGTCCTACCCTATTTGCCTCTGGATCGCGGGGGGCATGGTTGCAGTTTCTTGCCCTCATTATTGAGTACATTGCATGACAGAGGCGCATACACACACATTACTACAAACAATAAAATTGTGTGTGTGTGTGTGTGTGTGTGTGTGTGTGTGTGTGTGTGTGTGTGTGTGTGTATGTGCATGTGGGTGTGTGTATCGATGTGAGTGTGAGTATATCTACTTTTCTTCGATTTTTTTTTTTTTTCCTTTTTTCCTTTTGTCCCCTCTCACCCCTCTTCTCCCCCCGACCTCTTTTTCTTGCCCCCTCCTTCTTGCCTTTCAGACTTGGCATAAATAACTAAATAAAAAGATAAATAAATAAAAATACAAACATTAACAAGAATAGCCTATAGAAACTTATAGAGCTATTCTTGTTAAAGCAAATATGTTTGGTACATCAGTGCATTCGGATCATCATTCCAATTGTGAAAAATGCCAGACATGACAGGCTAAAAAAATAAAGAAATAAATAAAATAAAAAAACTCTGCATAAGGAGGCGCGGCCGAGTCATATCTTACTGGACTGTAGCTCAGGAAACCTGATTTTGACTCACGTGGAGGTTTTTTTTACTTTTATTTTTTCACTCCCTATTTCATGAAGAGCTTTAAGGCAGTGAGTGTAGCTGGTAATGCAGTTATCATATCTTTGGATGATTCTTGCCATCCGTGTCTGGAAAAAACCTCTATCCATTGTCACATGATGTCAACACACCTATAACCACAACCTTTTTGGCCATTAGTTCTCATGCACAGTATAAAAAGATGGATGCAGCCACTGTGATATAAGCCGTTGGTTTCTGAAGTCCTTTTATGAACCCTTGAGCAGAGTATTTTCCCACTGATCATCCTGGGGGTTTGAAACCAGGTGTGATGATCGAGGGGTGGGTCTGATGGTGAACGGGCATGCTCATTGGCTAATGACTTGTCGGTCACAACTTACACTGCAGAGTAACATTTTCACTGAGACCAATAAATGCCTGTATTCATGGGGAAATGGCAGTTGTGGAGCTATCAAAGCAATGTGTCATAGATACAATTACATATTGTGAAAAGTTTAAAACTGAATCTCCTTCAAGTCATCTATGAAAGCAGAGGTATGTAGAGAAATGTCAGCACAGGTGAAGATGAAGCATCTGCAAACTTTTTCATCAATTGCATAAAAAAAAATGTATGACAGCATCAGTATTTAAATTGTATTACTTTTGCTTAAAGGGTGTTGGAAGCATTGACAATACTCTCTTCTTTGGGCCTGAAAAAGGTTCATTTCTTCTCAGTGTTCCTAACAGTGTTGGGCTCTTCACCTTTTCCAAGACCACATTCAGGGAAGTGAATAAATGATACAGCCTTATAATTTATTAATTTCCTTCTTTTAAAGTGCTCTCATATTTTTCCTTTAAGTCTGTACAGACCGTATTAATACACAGCAATATTTCTCACTCCAATACAATGTGTTCAATTAAAGTTTGTTGCCTTTTTATGCTTCCTATTGCAGATGAATACCAAGCATGTCTAGTATTACTTCACCTTTCAGACAAAGCAGTGAAGATGGGTTAGGAAAGGACACTCTGGCTGTCTGCACAGAATTAAAATGTCAGACTACACCGCTGAGTCTGTGACCTCTTAACCTCATATGCAAATCATGCAAGGGTTGACAGTGAAGAAGGTGTTGGGCTCCTGGGAGGAAATAAAGCAGTTAGGCCCCTTAGGTGGCGAAATTCTGGATTAGGGTCTACATGGGTTTTCCAACATTATGAGATACTGTGATACTGGAGCAGTCTGCAGACTTTATTTTATGATTAAATGTTCAGTGTTTGACTTCAAGTTCAGAACAAGTAAACTTCACACCTGTAAAATAAGATATTAGATACTGGCTAAGGTTAGCAATGTTAAGATGTATGAAACTACTGTCCACTTCCACACAATAAAGCACAATAAAGTCACTCTCCGGTTTTCAATTAGAGCAGGATGTTTTCTAAATCACTGTGTGTTGCAAGATGTTCAGCTTACTTCATCTGACAATTAAGTGTTTATCCAAAGAAAGGCAACGTAACAAAATCAATGTGTTGAGCAAAGTCATTGATATCCAAATAAAGATAGTCAATAGTGCTTTTGATTGATATCCCAGTTGTGTTTGTAAGTGGTGATGGATTTTCCTTGGCTTGCTTGGTTTTTTTGCCCGTGAGCAGTGCTATTGATTCACTGGGTAATGAATCTGCCTTGTGTCACTTTTCACGACAGCTGTCACTCCCCAACTTTGCACATCAGTCCCAATCAGGGAAGAGAAAAAGAAGCGTCGGATCGATTGACGTTAATTATGCGGATGTAAGCAGGGATGATGCACACTGGCGTGCATCTCCTCCAGAGGAGTCGATAAAGGTCAGACAATTAGTTTTTTTTTCCCATAGTTTTTTTTTTTTTCCTGCATTCAATATTGTCACGCTGAAGATGGAAAGCACATCTCACTTTAACCTCACAGGTCCACACACATGCTCCGAACCTGACAAGCACAAAGTAAATTGAGATGGATTTGGTGGATTAAGAATTATTATTGAAATGACAACTAAAACTATTTTGCTGTTTTTGCTGTTCTGGGTTATGATGCCTGGAATTTATTTCCTTTCCATTCTAGTAAAAAAGAGAGCCTATAAAATTATACGATATTATATGGAGGTTTCTTTCACTCTTGTAGTTATCTGATCGCTAATTCCATACAAGATTTAACAGTTTAGCATTTTTTTGTTAAATTCAGTATGAGTTTATCCATAAAGTTAAGTAGTGGCCATCAATCACCACAAAGCACAAAGCTTTGACCAAAACTATAGAAAACTGTTAAATTTGCTTAGCAAATGAGTCAGAGAAGCAAAACACTCAGCTTGACTACATATTGTGTGTCTTATTGTCTCACCACGTGGAGTCTTGGAGAAAAAGTTATAACTTAAAAAAATTCAACATCAGCACTAATCGTATATTTATTGATGTCTGCTTTTAGCTATGCCAATATGCATTCTCTATGCGTAATAGCAACAAGAGCGATATATGAAGAGGCACTGCAGCCTTTTTGTGAAATTTATACATTCCTAGCCTTAAGCATTTTAAGAGTTGCACATTTGTTTTTTAGGCACTGTGCTTCAGCACATTCAATTTGAAATAAAAATAATGGATGCTACATTAAAATGCCAAGTCTTAGCTTTAATTTGAATAGGTTTATGCTGTGCTGGTGATACAGCCCTTTTAATACAAGATCCCTAAATATTTAATATTTTGTGGAAAACTCTTTGCAGTCAAGAACTGCCTGGGTTTTTTTTTTTTTTTTGAACCGTACACATACAGCAGATGCTCTGTATCTTGCCTTGTGATTCTCTCTTAGGCATTCTGCTACAGCTATCTTCAGCTCTTGTTGTGGGGTCTTGCCTTTCATCTGTTCTACAGCAGCTGAAATGTAGCTCAAATGACAGATTGAGATCAGGTGACTGAGGTCAGCTGAGGATATTTCACCACTTCACCATGAAAAACTGGCTTTGGCCTCATGATTATTTTCCTTCTGAATGATAAAATGTAATTTAAGTAGTTGTTAAGACAGAACAGAAGCACCACTCTTTGACAGATGTGGTTGTGTACGTTGGAATTCTCAGGGTTTTTTTGGTTTGTTTTCTGTTTTTCTGTCCGTATTTTTCTCTTTTTGTATAATCAGGCCATAAATGTATTCAATAGCTCTGTTAAATACAGTCTGCCCCTTTTGGGGTCAGCCAGTGTGTGCCTTCACATGCATATAAGTGACATCCCATTCTGAATCTATGTGGTTTAATATGATGTCAGCCCACCCGCTGCAGCTAAAACAGATTCAACTCTTGGCTTTCCACAAGATTTAGGAGTGTTTATGGGAAAATTTGACCATTCTTCCAGAAGCACATTTGTGAGTTCAGACACTTATATTGGACGAGAAGGCCTGGCTCACAGTCTCCGCTCTAATTCATCCCAAAGGTGTTCTATCAGGTTGAGGTCAGGACTCTGTGCAGCCCAGTCAAGATCTTTTACACCAAACTCGCTCATCCATGTCTTTATGGACCTGCTTTGTGCACTGGTGCGCAGTCATGTTGGAACAGGAAGGGGCCATCCCCAAGCTGTTCCCACAAAGTTGGGAGCATGAAATTGTCCAAAATGTCTTGGTATGCTGAACCATTAAGAGTTCCTTTCACTGGAACTAAGGAGCCAAGCCCAACTCCAGAAAAACAACCCCACACTGT
>JASGAU010411370.1:0-13520 GCA_030220045.1 Australoheros facetus
TGCAAAACTGATAGAGACATACCCCAAGAGACTTGCAGCTGTAATTGCAGCAAAAGGTGGCGCTACAAAGTATTAACGCAAGGGGGCCGAATAATATTGCCGCCACACTTTTCAGTTTTTTATTTGTTAAAAAATCACATTAAATAGTTGGACTTCCGGACCTTGGCCTCGTGAAATTTTGTGACTGGACGTCTTTAAATTTTATTTGAATACCCCTGATGTAAACATTAATGCAAAATACACAATAAGCACTATGAGCTGGAAGTAGAAAGTGTTCACTTTTGGACCCATTAAATTCAGAAGTGATTGACTGATGTAGGCAGCATTAGTTCGTTAATCCCATTTTAAATGACTGTTTCTATGATAACATGAATCAAATGTAACTCAGCAGCTCCTTGAAGTTGAGCAGTAAGTTTTTGGCATATTTGAGTTCATTATTTTTGCTTTTCCCACTCACAAATTTACTGTTTTGGGTTACCCTCTGTCATCAGTGTCGATTCCAGGCAGCTGTTTTCAGCAAAAATAAGTTCTCGTAAATCCTCTATACTCTGTCTCATCAGTGCCAAGAGCCAGGCAGTCACAGCTGGAGACAGGTTAGCAGAGCATTTACCAGCTAAAGGGCAAAATATTTGACCAAGGAATTAATGGAGTCCAAACACAAACACAAGCACACAACCTGGTGTTTTGAGTTTATTCTTTTTCCCTCATTAGGAATTTTTCTTATGTATGATTTCCTGTGTTCTTGTAATTATGTTTTGGACTATGTGTGTGTGGGTTTCTGAGTTCTTGGTTATAATTTAGTCCTCGAGTTTCAGTTAATGCCTATTAAGTTCCAATTAATCCTAATGTTAAGGTCTCAAATAGCATTTTGCTTGGGGTTGTTTGGTTTTGTCTCTTGTTTTTCTTTGCCTTCCCTTTTCCGTCAAGTTCATATGTTCATCATTGTCTCTGGTTTTTAGTAGTCTCTCATATTCTGTGCATTGTGTTTAATTTTGATTACGCTCTGTCTCGTTAGTTTGATTCTATTCACTTGTTTTTCCCCACCTGTGTTGTGTTTCCCCGATTAGTCCCCTGTGTATTTAAGGTCGTAGTTTACATGTGTTGTTTGTCATGGTGTTTGTTGTCTTCTATCCTCTCTGTTCTTGTCAAGCATCCATTAAAGGGCCACTTTTGTTTAATCCTCTCAACTCTTCCACCACACGCGATGACAGCCCAATGTTGCTGTGCTGCATGTGCAAATCATAAACCTTTTTCAAAATAACTGTAGCATTTGTTCTGCTTACAGAAATATATTTTTCTTTGCTGCCTCCAGTAGTGCAAAAAAAATTTAATAAATAAATACTGCAGCTTTTAATGAACTTCAAACCGGAAATTAGCTGATGCTATAATTTGAAGTTCCCTCAGCAACTTCGTGGCCGGCTGCGTATTTTGTGCCTCTGTATGAATTGCTGCACATGATCTGATTCTGTTTCAACATATCAACAGAAAGTGAAGCTGATCATTTACAATATAAAGTAGATGTTAAGCCTACGCAGAGGCGATCACAAAAAAAAAACGAGTCTCAGCATAATCTGAAATCAGCCAATGGCAGTCTGGAGCAATAATGAAGCATAGCTGTGGTTTGCATACTGTTGGCATTCTACCACTCCTCCCATCCTCAGAGGTGGACTGGGCTCAGTCACATCACATTGGCTGTGGGACTCTCTTTGCTCTGTGCAATTATTACCCATTTGACACAGTCTGAGCATCTTGTCTGGAATATGAATGAGGAAGATAAAAATACAGAGATCACAGTGAACCGGAGCCTCGTACCTGAAAGTATTATCAACGCTTCGACTCCTCGTCCTCGCCGAGCGTTCACTAACACCCAACAATTATCTCATTTGTGGCCACTTTGCTTCCGTCCATCTTCAAGCTGGTCATTTACTTCCTTTGGGAGGTGAATTCCTGCTGTAAATCCTAAATATAAGCCAGTGTTGCAGGTTTGTAGAGGCTGTATGGCATAAAGCCCAGACCTGCTATTGATGTGAAAAGCTTTTAGTGATGCAGCTAATAAGAGCTTAACGATTTGTGTGTGTTGTGTCTCATGGGACTCTGTTTCCCACATATCAGAGGTCAGGTACAAGTATTTTGTCATCACATGCTGTTTACTGACCTCTGACGAACCAAAGTACAGTAGGAATCAGGCCTTTCAAACATCCTCTTTAGCCTTGACCTTCGTAAAATATGCTAATCCAAAACACACAAAGACAGCCTTGTAAATGAAATCCTTTGGTTTCAGCTTCTTCTAAGAGCCCATACGAGACAAAAGAAACCAAATCGCTTTTGAAGTTGCTGAAGGGAAGCGTGTTAATTGCTGAGGCTGTTTTGACGGTGAAGGTTGAAAGACGTATCAGGATAGCTCACATCCCTGGTATTTACAGAGACTAAAGCATCGTTGTCTAAAAAACATGTCCCATTTTTTTTTTTTATTAAGACCTTTCACATGCTGCTAATGACAGACCTCCTTACATTTTGCAGAGATGATTTGTCAGCTCTGACTGTAGTTTTAAAAAACAATGTATGTTCCCAAGATCAGCTGACTCTGATAAGCATCATTAGATCCTGCAGTGAAAAACAGCGGAAGGCCCCCGCTGCCTCGTCAAGGCCGGACTGGCAGGCTAATGGCCCTGCTGGTTAACTGGACCTCAGAAGCTTCTATTTCAGAGAATGGAAATCAGAAGGATGTCATGTCGGGCATTCATCTGGCCAGCAATAAGAACAACACGGAAAGAACAAAAAAAGCACACGTATGGTGGAAGAATCAATATGCCGCTGTGTGCTGCAGTTGTGTAATGAAGAGTAACCACTGCTTTACAAAAAGGGGTTAAAAACATGATGGGAACATGCTGAAAAACATATGGTCAACCACGATGTTTTTAAGGTGCTCTAAAAAGTTGGATTGGATTCAACAGTGTTTTGTTTTTTTATTTAACATATGCAGAATGATATATTCCAGTAACAAATTTCATATGGAAGTTTTCTCATTAGTTACCGACACATGCATCATTGCAACAACAACAACAAAAAAAAAACTGAATGTAATGACTGTTATGTAACATAATAACTGGAACACTTGCAAAATCCAGGACATCATTCCTCACTAGCCTCCCACCCACCAACAGGACCAGCTGCATTATTATAATGCCAAGCTGGGCCACATGGCACTTCAGTTTTAGGTTACAGACTCGTGGTTATGGATTCATCTTTGCTGCGGTACAGTCAAAGCTGTTTCAGACAAACTTTATGTATCTCAAAATGTAGTTGATCTTTTCTGGCTGATCATTAGAATGAACAGCAGACAATTACAACTTATTTACATTACATTATTTTTATGACCGGTTAGCTACAGAACATAGTTACCCCACAGCTGAACTCACTTGGCTTCTGCAGTCATTTACCTCTTAAAGGTGACCCATTATGTTTGTCTTTATTTTCTGTCACATCTGAAAAAGTCAAAATGGCGAATGCCCATGTTGAACGTGACCAGGATTTCAAACTAGGTCATCATATATACAAGTTGACCCTGTGATTCAAAAAGTCAGGCTACAGATTCAGGCAGTTTCAGTCAGACAGCTTTAACTGTGAGCACAGAAGCACTTTCCACCTGCTTTTCAAACCTTCTGTTTTCAAAGTGCAGCCAATTAGAAGAAAGGTGGCTCAAAGGGGGAGGAGCTCAAACAGCTCATTTCCACAATCAGAAGTTCAGCAGCCACACTTGGTCCACAGGTACATCTTAGGACCCTGAAGGTTTTTTATGTATATCAGATATTATGATGTCATCATGTTCCCTAACAACCAGCTACCAACTGGCTAAAATGACCCATTTAATTTCACGTAAATTATATCCATAAAACTTGAATATTATGATATATATGAAATGTTATGTTGCCATCACATTGCATGGGAGGAGTTGATGAGACCAACCAGATGCACAGACAGGAAGTGACCTGCTTGAGAACTGCTGACACCAAATCGATGAACAATAATTATACACAGGGCACAAAGAACAATCCATAAAAGCAGCCAGTGAGCCATTAACATGCTGCACATGTACTAATCAATCATGTTAAAGGCAGCATCGACAGCAGATAAAGTCATACACTGAGTGACACAGAGCTGTGTTAAAACCAAGCAGCAACCTCCAAAGCCTACACAAAATGACAAAAACTACACTTCCTTGAGTGGCGGCTTGAGGCTGGCTCCGGAGGGGACTCAATCCCAATAAACTGATAATTTAAAAACCCAACTTTACAGCAGAAATAAGCAGCTTTGAAGCCTAATGCAAAAAATAATATGAAGAAAATGGCTATTAGTTATATTTAAAATAAATAAATAATCAGAACTAAGCCACAGGATTCAAAAATTACACATTATTCTTTATTTCCTGACCTGCTTTTCATCCTGAACTTTAGCAGAAAAGAACTAAAATGGAGGAGTGTCTATTATGTGGTGGAAGTAAAGTTGTTAATGGAGAAGAAACTTGTTCAGCAGGTTTTAATGAGACAAAAAGCACAACAGGTCAAGATCTTGCAAAGTGTTTTCAAAGAGTGAATTAGTCAGTGAGGTTCTCTTTTGTTTCTCTTTCCTTAGTTTTGAGTCCACAGATCCAAAAGCAGGTACGTTTCCCCAATCACTACACAGATTTGTTAACCAGGCTTCCTGTTTCTGCAGGTGTGTTCTCCAGCAGGGAACAAGAGTAAGGTGGGCAAGGATTTACGAGGGCAGGCAGAGTGGTGTGGTAGGTGGGTTTCCTTTGACAAAGGAAGATGAGGCAGGGTAAATAAAGGTAACAAGGTAAATTTCACAGTAGCAAGTAAAGGTGGAGTGAGCAACTCTACTACACTCAGTAGGACAACAATCTGGCAATGAGCAGCGAGGTGAACCAGGTTTAAATAGTGCAGATGAGTGCGCAATGTGACACAGGTGTGCCAGCAGGAGCCTGAGGAGGTAAGCAGAGTTCATGCCTACACATACCCATGCGTGCATGATAGAAAGCAAAGACAGAACAAACAAAACAAAAAAAAGAACAGAGGGATGACAAAACCTTAACGAGCAGTCAGAAGAATGAACGAACGAATGAGTGAAAACACCAAAAAGAAAATTCTTCATCCTGGGTGTGATGATCAGAGTTGTGATTAAAGGTTTTGGTGGCCACAGAGCATTTGCAGATTTCACAGCGGGAGTCGTAAGTTTAGGAATGGCCACTGAACTAGCTGTTCAGTTGTTGCTTCCCAAAGATAGAATCCCACATGATCTCTCAAAGTGAATTAAACTAGCTAAGAATGCACCAGTCACAAATGAACCAACAGGAGCTTTCTAGGTGAGCTCAGGTCTCCTCTGTCATATAATTCAAACACTGCTGGGGACATTTAGGTTTGCTGGGGGGGGCACAGATTTCTTGTTTCACACACAGCTCACACTGTTCAACACACTGTTGCTAACCACATCATTACAGTTGATACAAAAAAAATAACAGTCGTTGCTGACCGTATTGGTGGAGCTGTTAGAGTCATTGGCACTTTGGCTGCTTATTGTTCATGCTGTCAGTCGTGTGGTTCCAGACTGATCTGTGTTCAGAACAGACTCACAGAAACGGGTCTTAAGTGTGAGCTGATATAAATTCTACAGGACTGGGTGTACAGTAAGCGCATCCAACCGATGAAAATAAATGCACCCAAGGTTTGACATAAACACGCTCACCTGCCTTGCACATCAACACACTGCACTGAGCTGACAAGAATAAACAAGTGATTGTGCAACACTTCAGATGCTGAGGGACTAAACTTAAAGAAGAAAACAAATTAATTTTAGAAAGTCCATAAACTTAACTGACAAATTTAATTTGACGCAAACAGATGATGCAGACACACACACACACACACACACAAACAGAGAGAGAGAGAGAGTACAATTAAAATTATAAGAGATTATGCCAGGATTCAACAGACTTTAAGCCAGACAAATGTCTTTCTCTTTCCAATTAAGGTGCAGAAGACTTTGCAGCAATGCTGACAAGACAGACAACTAATACTGTGTGAGGAATTAAAATAAATCCCAGACAAGCAGAATGTGGTATAGAAGCAAAACAAAATCATTAAATCTTCATCTCAACCATGACCTTTATCCACCAAGCTCCAGCCTACACAGCACTGTCTCTCTGTCCAACCATCTGTCTGGAGGAAGAGGCGATTAAATCTGACACCAGAAGTTTTCCACGTGTCAGTTGGGGTGAAGAGGAGCAGGACACAACTGGGGCAAAGAGCGAAGAATCAAATTGAAGCCATGTCAGATTGTAAAGGTGGGTTTCTTTTCTTGCTGTCTCCTGTGCAGTTTCATAGTTGTGGAGTTACAGGCTAAGGAAATGTACATTCAGTGCTGGTGATTTTACCATATATTTTTACAAAATATAACCACTTTTTTATGCTTTTTTTTAAAACTTGCACATTCATATGTGGCTTCCAACTATCTTAAAGTGGCTCCATTATGCTAATTGTAGACCCATATATTTATTCTTGACCTCTACTAGCTTTGCATAAGTCACAGTTCCTTATTCATCTTATTCTGGGCTCTGGTGTAGCCCCTCAGTTCATCATAAATGAGTGATTATAACACCTCTTCCTTTAATGCTACCCTTAAACCAACTGTCTTCCAACTGGCTGCCCCTCAAATAATACAGTTTAAAACATAAGCCATCAAATCTGAAACTAGTGTGCAATATTTCACTGAAGGGAACAACATGTCCAACAGCCACGTATTGTGTTACCTCGTCAGTAGTGATGTGTATATAAACCCTGCCACATTAAAAAGGCAGTGCACCAAATGGATCAGCTGCAATAATGTACAGTGTAACACAATCACCATGTTGCATATATTTAACAGAAAATACAGAAAAATAAATATAGTTTGGATAATATGATTATTTGCTCCTCTGTGCTGAGACTGAGATGAGGAGCTCCATTTCACTCTAGAGTGAAACGGGTCATTAGCCAGGATGACTTTTGGCATGGAAACATATGGAGCTTATTGTGAATGGCATTGCTAAAGAACATAAACAATGCATAAACAACTATACTAGATATTTCCCCTCCTAAAAATAACATCAGCTTCAAAATTGTTTCATCTTACAGTTGTATTAGTGAAGGGTATTTGATCTTACAGCTATGTAAAATATTTATCCACAAATACAACCTTAAAGCATCAAATCACATGTAATTTACAATTGAGGATAAATGCATGAACGAGGTTATAAAATAACTTGATGTTTGTGTTTAAAGGAGCTTGGCTCATCACGGTAAGAATTCGCCTGAACATGATGGAAACCAGAGTGTGATACTTAATAAAGACAGGACAGGGTGTATAAGCATGACAAGGATTTCAAATATAAGCTGAAGCATAGCTGCAGCAGTGGGTGGGTTGTCTGCAGAATTCACAGTTACTGGTCTGAAAAGAAAATTGTACATTTTGCTATTTACCGAGCTTTTGGATTGTGGGGGTTTTTTTTGGCACTTATATTGTTTGAGGAAAACTGGATTTTATTGTTTGCTCATGTGAAGGACAAGATACAAGGACAAGGTCTACAGATGGTGATCAAGAAAAAAAAAAAACAGTGGTCACAAAAGTGCAACATGATCCTGAAAAGAAGCCTGATGAATACTGACAGCACCATGTTTGGACAGAGGAAACGAAAATCAAGCATGAGATGGGGTTCAGGGCTAGCACGGACCTGGCCATGACCACCACAGTGGCATCATCATCAGGTGGGAGTGCGTGCACATATGAGGCTGCCTGAGTAAATGGGGTGGGTGATGACATTAATAAATAGTGCTGTGAATACAAGTTTGCTTACCCAAAAACTGAAAGAACAGATTCCCAGTCTCAAGGAGCTTGGCATAGAAAAACTTGCCACTTATCCTAAACACACTGAAAAGAAGTGATGCTGTTTTAATATGTCAAAAAGTACAAAAAACATAGCCAAATGTATACTCACCAGCCACTTCATTTGTTTCCTTTGTTTCCTCGTGAGGTTTGGACCCCCTTTTGCCTTCACAACGTCCTTTGTTCTTCATGGCATAGATTCGACAAGGTGCTGGAAACATTCATCATCACACAGTTACTGCAGATTGGTTGGCTGCACATCCACCACATCCCAAAGGTTCTCAATTTAATTGAGATCTGGTTACTGTGGAATGCATTTGAGTGCAGTGAACTAAATGTCATGTTCAGTTTGAGATGATTTGAGATATGGCGAATTATCCTGCTGGAAGCAGCCATCAGAAGATGGGTACACTATGGTCATAAAGGTATTAACATGGTCAGCAACAATACTCAGTACGTTTTGGACCTCTTTGGTAGATTGTGACATTTAAATGATGCTCACTTGGTGCTAAGAAAATTTCCCCCACACCATTAAACCGCCAGCATGAACCGTTGATACAAGGCAGGTTGCATCCATGCATTATTTACACCAAATTCTGAACCTGCCATCTAAATGTGGCAGCAGAAGTTGAGACTCATGAGACCAAGCAATATTTTTGATTGTCTAATTTTGGTGAGCCTGTGTAGCCTCAGCTTACTGTTCTTACCTGACCGGACTGGCATTCGATGTGTTCTTCTGATGATTTAGGTCAGCGCTTCAAGGTTTACCATGTTGTGCATTTCTGTAACCTCGGTTGTCATAGATTGTGGTAATTAAATGATGGTGCTAAGCAAATTTTTTCCCTACCATTAAACCACCAGTTGCTTTCCTGTCAGCTTGAAGCAGTCTGGCCATTCTCCTCTTGCATCAACAAGTCATTTTCTCCCTCAGAACTGCTGCTCACTGGATAGTTTCTATTTTTGGACCATTTACTGGATCAGATCCGTAGTTTATGAAATACTCAGACCAGCCCATCTGGCATCAAAAACTATGCCACATTTACAGTCACGTCTGATGCCTGGTTAGAACTTCAGCAGGCCGTGTTTACCATGTTTATGGACCTAAATGCACTGAGTTGCTGCCATGTGAGTGGCTGATAAGATATGTGTTAATGAACAGTGGAACGGAGTACATAATAAGTGTGCATGAGTGTATTTATATTTCTTTTTTTTAACAGCTTTATGTTTTCGTTCTACATAAGATCAAATGTACCCCACACTTCAGTTTACTATATTATTCAATCATTGCAAGATGATGTAATTTTAAATAACATTTTTGTGAAATTATGATGTTTTTACTCCATGTTGTTGCACTCCTTATTGTATATGTGCCCATTTCATTGGTCAAGATTACAAAAGAAGTTAAAGATATTTCCAACTCATCATAAAATAAAAATAAAACTGCTGTTTTTGGTGCTGATATTTAAGTGGGTAATTTAAATAGGACACATTTTTGCCAAACTCTGGTGAGGTGCACTTTGAAACACATTTTTCAAGATTCACAGTGTATTTTTTTCCAAGTAGTTCAAGGTGCTTCTGAACGTGTGCTTCTTGTGTGGGTTTTAACAGCCGTGGTACCACAACATCAGCACAGTCTCAGCACATTCACACCGCTTTCAGGTATAATAATGGATTTCCAACAGGAGGAAATGATAGAGGCAGAGAAGGAAAAAGATAAAGGACAGATTGCAGGTAATAAGAGAAAGAAAGAGGCACCAAGAGAACAATATTCACTCACTTTCCTTTAATGTATTACAACATGAACAGGATGAAAGAGCCGCAGAAAAAGAGAAGCGATAGAAGAGGAGGAATAAAGGTTGTTTTTGTGCAACACATCAGTCTTCAAGGTGCCTGTGTGGAAATAAAAGACAGAGCAGATTTCATCTGTTGGCAGGAGGTCAATGAAGTGAGACAGGACACTGGAGCTGTGTGTTCAGCTGGTGAACGGAGCTCCTCAGGGAGATCACACACACATTTATTCTTTCTCTCTCACGTTTATCAAGGTCACATCTCAGTCATCTAATCCTCTGATGAGCTCCCCGTGAACCCAGGAGCAAGGCAGTGATTGTGTTGCATGAAAGGACCTGACATCTCACTGAGTCTAGACAGTCTGCTCCTTTAAACATTTTTACTATAAACACATTACATGAGATGGTCTTTCAGTGAAATTTGATTCACTGCTAACACAAAAGAATCTACAAAAGCATCAAAAAGGACGGTAAGGTGATGAGTCTGATTTATTTACACGAGCCACTGTAAGACCATAGAAGTGTATCAGGAAACAGTCGCTCTAACTGTATCCACATGTGACAAAACAACATTTTATTGCTGTATTTCCCTTATATCAGAACTACATGTTCTTTCAGTTGTTTTCTCACATGCGGTTTTCTGCATGACCACATGACCAGCATAAAACTGTTATTATTCACACCTGTGTGTGTTAATGGAAGCAGTCAGTGTTCTGTTTGAGCACAGCACATGCTCACGCATATGTATATGTAATAGTACAACATAACAATCCGTGTCAACTATGTTGTGAGGCAATGTCCATTTATCCATTTTGTTAACTGCTCATCCATTTAAGGGTTTCGGTGGCACTGGAGCCTAGCCCCAGCTGTCACAGGCCAAGAGATGTGGTACACTCTGGACAGGTGTCAGGCTATCACACGGCTAACACATAGAGATAGACAACCAGACACTGTCACCACTTCTAAGCTCCTGGATGTGTAATGGTGATGGTGAAAGTGCCTGACAAGGCCTTGAATAATCTTATCTTAAAGACCTCATAGTACCGTATCACCCCAACAGAGCACTTCGCTCTCAGACTGCTGGCTTACTTGTGGTTCGTAGGATACTTAAGAGTAGAATGGGAGGCAGAGCCTTCAGCTTTCAGGTCCCTCTTCAGTGAAACCAGCTCCCAGCTTGGATTCGGGGGACAGACACCCTCTCTATTTTTAAGATTAGGCTTAAAACTTTCCTTTTTGATCAAGCTTAAAGTTAGGGCTGGATCAGGTGACCCTGAACCATCCCTTAGTTACACTTAGTTTAGATGACTGCCCCTCCCCAAGCCTGGTTCTGGTTTCTTCCTGTTAAAAGGGAGTTTTTCCTTCCCACTGTCACCAAGTACTTGCTCACAGGGGATCGTTTCATTGTTGGGTTTTCTATGTAATTATTGTAGGGTCGTTACCTTACAATATACAGTGCCTTAAGGTGAGTGTTTATGATTTGGTGCTATATAAATAAATTGGAATTGAAATTGAGTTGACAAATTCTATAGTCTTATTTATTGTTATCAAACACTTTCTCTGGGATACATAATTGTCATGAAACACTGTGGCAGGCGAGGCAGAGGACCCCAGTGCAGGACACCCAGGCGTAAAGCTTAATATTGAAGTAAGCTTTATTTTACAAAGAACAAAGGCAAAACATAATCCAGGACAGCAAGTACACAGTGGAACCGGAAGTCAACATTTGACAAGACAAAAAAAACAAGGACACAACAGAGAACTGACACAGACAATATATACACACGAGGTAACGAGAGGAGTGACAACAGCTGGGAACACAGGTGAACCTAATCACACTAACAACACAATGGAAGCAAAACAGAACACAACACACAGGGACAAGAAGACTATCAAAATAAAACAGGAAGTAACACAAACATGATACCCACAGAGACTTGACACACAAAACACTTTACTTGTATTTCAGTAAGGAAAGATCATTTGGATAAAATAAATGTGATTTACTGAGATGCAGAATTTGAATAAAAGCTATTTGGTGATTAGAATCTGGTGAACCATCGCAGAAGGACAGAGACCAGCAGTGATGGGAATTAGGTCCTGTCCTAATTCCTATCACTGTGTTCATTCATTTGCCTCGAGTCCCGAGTCTAGATGCTGGTGGCGGTAAAGATGAAAACGGAGGGGGAGGCAGAGATGGGGGGGAGGCAGGCTGCACAAATGCAAGTCTGAAAGGCAGAAGAGCACTGAGAATTAAAGCACACACAGCAGAGGCTGATTGGCTTGCAGAAGGCGGGCAAGAAAATGACTGGACTAGACCAATGATGTCAGTCTGACAGCGAGGGAAAGTGAGGAAGAATAGACTAGCAGCCTGAATGTCCAGGAAAGCAGGCAAATGAGTGAACACAGAGCATCATTATCACAGAAGGAAAACATCTCCAAAGTTCATGTTAACTACAGAAGCATCTTACACAAAGGACTCTGGTAGCTGAAAAACTAAGCAACTGGAATTGAAAACTGCCAAGTCCAGCCATACAGCAGTGTTTTTTGGAGTTGTATCCCAGGGTTAACAGGCTCTGTGGCATAACGGATCGTGTGTTGGACTTCTAGTTCACTTCCAGCGAAGCCATTCAAAGGATGTGGGTTCGACTCCCACCAGAGTTAGTTTTAAAAGGGACAATTTGTGAGCCCTCTGCCATACAGAAACCCTTATCGTTGTTTACCTGAACAATCCTGTAAATGCATTCTTTGCATTTTATTCTCCAATCTCTACAGGACATCTAAATCCTACATAAAGAGCTCCTACTGGACCATTTATGTCAATTTCCTCACTGGTTTAATGCATTCTGTCTGTAAATAATTTGCCAAATTCAAAAGATGACATAAAAATAAAAATCTTTTCCCACCTGTTCCTGAGATCATTTCCTTCTTTGTCCTTTCTCCTTTATGTTGAGTGGTTGCTGGCATCCTTTTGTTTGGCAGTTTAACATTCAGTTTGTGTCCTCTAAGACAGAAGAGGCTCTGTGTCGGTTTTGAGGCTGGGCTCAATCAAAGAGCTCTGATTACATTTTAGAAAGAAAATATCTGCAGTTTGCGCTCCGGAAAAAGAAGGTACTCGGTGCTGTGCTCAGAATTTTATTGTACATTTAACTATTTTTAGATTCCCTGATTGCTAAAACTTTCTTTCATCATTCTCTTGGCAGATTAAAAGGGCACTCCATGGATTACAGACGTGGAGTTCAGTTAACTCTTGATTGGGATCCCCACTCAGCCAGAAAAATAACCTTGATATTGTCATCAAGGTTTTCTCGAGTTTAATTTTAAAGTCTACAAATCTTTGCAAAGTGAGTTTTAATGACATGGGTATTTATACCATCCAGGCAAAGTTTCAAGAAGAGTGATTTGTGTTATTGGAAGGGTAAGATAATCAGCATTTTTTAAGCTTGATGGGAAATACAAGTTGGGATATAGTGGTCTCTCCTTCCTCTTTTATTTTTCTAAGATAGAGTATTATCATATTACTGGTGTTGTCCACTTTTCCCAGGTTTTCAGTAAAATGTGTCACTTTGATGTGTAGCTGGTAGTAATATTGAAATCAATGTATCAGTACTAGGAGTGGGACTCGATTAAAAAAATTAATCTAATTAATTAGGAGCTTTGTAATTATTTAATCGAAATTAATCGCATTTTAATCGCATTTAAATATTTAACATGATAAGTATTAATTTAAGTTTGGTTGATGAATGAATCAATCTACATAAGCTTAAACTTCAAAATCTTGTTTATTTTCCCACCAGTCTACTACACAGACCAACGAAG
>JASGAU010411371.1:0-14481 GCA_030220045.1 Australoheros facetus
GTGTGTGTGTGTGTGTGTGTGTGTGTGTGTGTGTGTGTGTATTTTTGACCCTGTGCAGATTTGAGAAAATCCTAAATAAATTCAAACTTATGAACCCAGTTCTTGTTTTTTAAAGTCCTTAAAGATGAATCCTGTACAATTATTGCCCTCTGGAAAAAGTAAACTTCTGACCACAACTGTATAACAACTTTAACAAATGCAACATGTTTAACAAATTGTTTGGAAATGGCCTAATGACAGATACAGTGATTACTTCTTTCATAGATCTCACTAAAGCTCAAATCTCACAGAGCTGACACACTGGAGTATCACGCGACTATTATTGGATATCATAAAACAAATCAAAAATTTTTTTTCATGGCAGTCTAAACAGAAGTTGCAGCAGAAAAATGTGATAAGTTAGAAAACCACTAAATGGAAGCAGTCATGAGTCATCCTCATCAGCTGCGTCCTTATCGTAGGCATCCTGATCTTGTTAAATCAGTGAATCTGAATTCTGATTAAAATTTATGTTTATGATGAAATCTGCATTTTAAGAAGCTATTCATTAGGCTTAGAGTCTGCCACAGGTTTTGAAAACAGCATAAAACCAAAAATAAATGCATGGCTCATGAGCACAGTGCACAGCAAAGGGGAATGGAACCTACTGTTACTCCCACAGGTGGAGGTGCTGAAAAATAAAATGGGTGAATGGTTACCGAAGGTGTGAAAAACAAGTTCTGTGCCACCCTAAGTGTTTTTATGATCCAGTGAACATACCATAGTCTTCTATTTTGTATTTCTGTGTTTTAAATCCCTGCCTCTGTGACTGTTTTCATTATACAACATATTAAAAGGTCCTGACAGTTTAACAGCGACATGTTGGAGAATTCAATCATGTTTGTTCTTTTGTGTTCTTCTCCGCAGTGAAAAATTGCCTTCATGTGACTGTATGTGCATCAAATGTGTATAAAAGACTATAAAAGATTCAAACAATGGGGTTAAAAAGCTTAGTCTTTATTTCAGATTTAAGATTGTCATTTTGCTTGAAAATAGGCACGTGCTGGTTGTGGTTAAGGTGAGGGTAAGTCTCCAGAGTATTATGGTTCATCATTACAATGTTCCTTTAAGCAACAAAAACAAGTACGTGTGCATCTGAGAGGTGCTTTTCTTTGCGCATTATTAAGAGGTGGTGGCACAGAATATTTAGTCCATCAGAGGCTTTCAGCATGAGTCCGTCTCAGCGGAGAATCGCCTTCATCGCAGGCTCACTCTTAATGTTGGGTACCGGTAACAGGCTTTTATTTCCTACTTTCTTGTTCATAACTTTATCTGCTAAACCAGAGCAGGTTTTCCTCCACAACTAATCTTATTTACAATAATAATGATGAGCATCATTGTAATATTTTAGTAATATTAATGTGAAGGTTTTTATCTGTCAGTTTCAGCTTTACTCCGCAAAGGAAATTTCTTTTCTCTTTTGTCTGTTTAGTGTATTTCACTGTTTGCTCTGTGCAGGATTCAAAATAAAGTCATCTTTCAGCTAAAGGCAGGGCATTTGATGAACATTCAAGTACTCCAAGGATGTTTTTTTGTTTGTTTTTTTTACTGTTACAGATGTTTCTGGCTTATTTCATATTCTTCATATTCATATACCTTCATTTCAGGAAATGTTTGAAAACCTATAAAGGAAATGAGCACAAAAGCAAAGTTGTTTTTTTTTAATAAACTTTCTCTGTGCTCAGTGTCTGTGTGTTACAGTAAAGTGTATTGTAAAGAGGGTCACAGTGGCCCAACCTACGAGTCCCTGCAGGCGGTCTTTAACCTACAAGCATTCAGGCCAGCCGTAAACCTCAGCAATCCCACCATAGCCAACATCTCCTTCACTCTGTATGCTGTCCTCGGTGTGGTGAGTTTCCTAATTAGCACTTTAAACAACAGATACATAACAGATTTAAGCATTCTTAAGGAACCTCTCCTGTACCCTGTTCAGATATCAGGTAAATTAAGTGCACTTTCACGTATTATTATGTAAAAGTGCATTATACACTGCAATACAATACAATGTTTCATGCTGATTTAACTATAACCTACTTTGAGTTGAAGCAGTCAGCAGATTTGCTCGTGTTTGCTGTATTTCAGAACGAGAAAACACAGATACTCACTACTTTTTTGTGGCTGAGACTGGTACGTAGTCTGTAATGTAATTTGATCCAAAATTATTATATGAACAAATATGGGCATTGTAAACAGCTGCTCACATGCTTAAATGTTCAGTTGGAGATTTAATATTGTATTATTTCTGTGGCAGTACTGGCGCCATGAGTTTTTGGTTTGGGACCCTGATGAGTGCGACGGCCTCACCAAGATTTCTCTCCCCATAAAGGAGCTCTGGTCTCCGGACATCATTGTTTATGAGTTGTAAGTGCTTCAAGTAAATAAATGTGCTTTTTTTTTTTCCAGTATATGATAAGATTCATGCTTTGCGCTAGTTAAGCAAAATGAACCCTGTAAGTACAACACCACACATGTGAATAAGTCCAACCATGAGGTGCTGACACAGATCGAAAAAAGATCCTTCTGTCTGAGTCAGAGCTGCTAACTGGCCTGGGATCAACCAAAGATCCTCAAGTCCAAATATGATTTGGTTCAGATACAAAAGCCTGATCATATCAAGGTGCTAAAATTTCATCTGCGGCTACAGAACAGCTACATTGACAATCTTTTTCACAGCAGACAATTTGGCTCGTCACAGTCGAGGAACCACAGGTGGAATAATGGTGGACTACTACTACTACCACTGCATACACTTGATCACTGTAATTTCTCACTGGGATGCTTATGTAACTGTGCCATTATTAATTCTACTTGTACTTCAACTTCTTTGAAGTACAAGTAGAATGAGATCAGAATAGACATTCTGACTTAAAGAATCTCTCTTGATCTCATTTGTTTCTACAGTGGGACTAATTTAAATACCATTTCTCTTTTCTGTCATTGTTTTTCTTCAATATTATACTGCGTCCTGATTCCCTCACCTCTGCTAACCCTGCCAGTGTGGATGACGATGTCTCGCAGGCGTGTCCTTACGTCTATGTTAACCACACAGGTCACATCCGCTGGGATAGGATGCTGCGGCTCGTCTCAGCCTGCAACCTGGAGATCTTCAGTTTTCCTTTTGATGTGCAGAACTGTACATTTACGTTTGGCTCTTACATGCACACGAGTAAGAAAGGGTTTCTTTCAGCTTTAATTCAAGGGGTTAAACAAAAGTATTGTGTTTATGGATTACTGCCAATTTCATACATATTCTGCATTTTCAAGGGCTAAAAAGTCACTGCACAAACTAACATTTTAAATGTAAGGATTGTTTTTAATATTTGGATGAAAAGTTTTTTTCCAGTCGCAACTCCCTGAAGTCCAGAAATCATTAACATCTCCAAATGCTAGGTTTCCTCCTTTAAGATGCTCTGTCAGGAATTTACTACAGCTATCTTCAGCTGCTGCAGTAAAGGTAAAGTGCTGTGGGTCTTTCTGCCTTCAGTTTTGTCTTCAGTAGCTGAAAAAATCCTCTATTGGACTGAAATCACATGACTGACTTAGCCAGTGAAGAACATCCTTTTTTCCTTGGGCTGCTTTTGCAGGACGCTTTGGGTCATTATCCAGACAGACTGAAATAATTTCCAGCTAAAACATCTGTCAGTCAACAAAGAAGAGCCCCAAAGTGGCCTTGGATATCAGAGGTTACTCTAGCTATCACTGAGCTCAGACCAGCTTTGTGGTGACCTTACTGAGTACTGATGACTAAACAGCATGCCACCATTTATTTTGGCTGAGAAAGATTCTGAGATGCCACTGAAGTTAAAGCTGCTCAAAATGTCATAAAATTCAGTAGAAATGTAATCCAGAGGTAACTGCATGAAAGAATGGCTCTTACTGATCATCAATAGCATCTGGAATCGTGAGAAGCTATCAGTACCGGTAATTCTCTCCCTTTTCCCATTTCTCTGATTTCCATCTCTGGAAAATTGTTTACAGGGCTCCTATTTAACCATGCTATTTCAACAGATAACTTATCAGCTCTTTATCTGATCGCTGAGAAATCAAGTTCCTAAAGGACAGTCACATTTACATCACCTTCATAAACCGTAAGGCTGCAATCACGCCTTAGTCAGGAAATTACTTGTGACTGTTGGGCGCCTCCTAAGTTTAGTTTGCTCTTTCAGCAACTTACCAGTATTGCAGAGAGCTGTGTTCATGTCAGCAGTAAAGGCTCTGATTGTCTTTTTATAAATGACAGTTTGCCAAGGCTGAATCGCAGCTCCCATTCTCTTCAACTGTCTTACTAGTTGACTAATATCCAAGATATTGCTAAAGTTTGCCTAGCATATCCTTTGGCAACTACAACTTAGCTCACATGCTGATGATGCAACTGTGGTCGGCACAACAACTGACCAGGTGAGAAAGGCTGTGCTCATATTCTAAACTTAGGCGATCAAACTTGACCTAAAGGTAAATCAAAGGCAAAACAATGTTGATGTGGCACCTTTTCTTTCAGGATCCTAGGTTGTGTACCGAAGTTTCCTGGTCTGAGAAACTGGTGACCAAATTCGGTGAGAGTGGAGTCATGCAGGTTGAAAGCATTTACCCACTCCAAAAGTTTTTGCTCTCTGTCTGGTATTTCTAATTTGGTTTTTCAGCCTAATCACGGCCTCCTTTACTCATGTTGAGTTTATCAGTTTAATTATTCATGGAATGATGAATAAACTTGTTTGTCAGTCAACCCCATTTTATTTTGAATCTGAAAACGAGTGCCTACATATGAAATTGGTTGTGATTCCTAAACAGTTAACACAAGACTTTTGTCAGTCCCGTTAAATTAAAGCTGAACATCTGGATTCCAATCACTTCTTGATTGTTTGATTTTAAATTCACCATGGTGGTGTACAAATTTTTTAAAAAGTGGTGTGCGTGTTTTTATTCTTGCACAGTTCGGGATGTGAGGGTCAGTCCAGCTCTTACCTTTAAGGAGATGTCTCAAAACTCCAAACGTTACCTGGAGGCCAGTGGCGAGTGGGAGCTGGTGGACATACTGGGAGAGACCTCCATTCTTAAGTTTGGAATCGACGAATGGGACATCATCACCTTCTGGGTCAGAGAAACCCACTCTCACCGAATTTGTTACTTTTACAAAAGCAACTATAACGATCTGAAATAAAGCAGAGAGACTCTACAGCACAGTCAGAATGGGACAGATGCTTACTTATTTATTTTATTTACTAGTGTCTGCATGCCAAATAGATTAGAATATAGCTCAACATAAGGACTTAAAGCAACAAACACTCTGTTATAATACAGCTGCGTGGCAGCAAAGAGATCCAAAAACTTCATCTAGGCAGGAACTAGGGAACAGAGCAAAAGAGGGCACAGAAACAAGATGCGACAAAGAACAGAAGAAAACAATATATAGTTGTAGTATATATATATATATAGAATGTGAATGCAAAAAAAATAACTCACTTTCCTGAATAAAGTAGCATCTGCAACAATCTATTTAAACTGTTTGTGCTTTTCTTGTTCACCAGGTGGTCATAAAGCGGCGCCCAGTGCTCTACGTGGTCAACCTGCTGATCCCGAGCTCTTTCCTCATGCTCATTGACATTCTGTCCTTCTACCTGCCCCCCCACAGCGTTGACCGCGCCTCCTTCAAAATGACCCTCATCCTGGGCTACACAGTCTTCCTGCTCATCATGAATGACCTGCTGCCGAGTACAGCAAACGGCACTCCGATCATAGGTCAGAGGTGGTGACGTAATCTGTATTCTATTACAAACCATATTACAATAGATGGGTGGATGGATGGATTATAGGTTCCAAATAGAGTTGTCTGTTAAAAGTGCTGATCAAAAACTCCATTAACATATTAAAAGTTAAATTATGACCTCTTTAATGTAATCAATGTGCTTTGATTCCTCAATCTAGGTATCTATTTCTCTGTGTGTCTCGCCCTCATGGTTATCAGTCTACTGGAAACAGTCATCATTACTAATGTCCTCCACCATAACTCCTTGAAATATCGTGAGGTTCCAAACTGGGTTAGGGTTGTTGTCCTCAAACATATAGCCAACCTCATCTGCTATCGCTGGCCAGAAGATGTCCAGCCACCTTCTACACTGCAGAAGGATAAAACAGGAAGCTCCAATGGCAGCTCTGGTCCATGGATCATTCAACCTGCCACTCAAGCACCTGACCAGCGCCCAGCTAGTAACGGTACCCAAACATACTCATTGCTCTGTCATTACATTGGCCAACTGGCACAGAACAGACCTTGAAAGCACAGCAGCTGCATTTTGCTCTAAACAAAACTTCAGGCATCATTTGGTTCAGTCTCACACACAAAAGTTACACTGGCAAACTATTCCGTTCCGGATTAAGTAAAAAATAATATCTTTGCAGGAAATAGTTTGTCTAATGCACCTTATTTGATTTTTGTTTAATCTCCATTCTTCCTCCAGATACATCTGCTCTGCCTGAACTGCAACAGATCTGTCAGTATCTGGGCGAACTTCGTGCCCACCTCATCTCTCTGCAGAAGGAGAGCCAGTTGTTGGATCAGTGGTGCCATGTAGGATATGTCCTTGACTTTCTGCTCTTTCGCATCTATCTGCTGCTCATCAGCTGCTATGCAATGGTTATTATCACAATGTGGTGCATCTGGATCACTCAATCCTAACTGGATGTGGATGTGATCTAATGGATAAATAATTAGAAAACCCAAAGGCAGAACCAAACTTCTGGACAGTAACAAGGTCCTTTCTGTGTTTGCTGGTACTCCATCTTCCTCTCATAACCCAAATACATACCAGTTAGTTGATTCTAAACTGGCCGCAGATGTGAGATAGATAATAGTACTTAAAATGTATAAATGTACAATTAAATGCAGCTTGTGCCTTGAGTGGTCAGTATATGTATAAATGTTAAGCCATTCCATTCACTGCTTGCTATTTACTGTTAATCCTGTACAGTGCTAGCTTCTTTTAATACCAGTTATCACATTTTAAAGTTAACTTAAGATATGTTGTCAGTAAATAATAAACTAATAACTGAATTGAACTATAATAAAGTCATTGTCTTTCCTTCTGTCCTTTCTGCAAAAATGTCTGTAGCAAATACAACAAACAGATTTATGCACACTTTATGGATAAAAGTATCGTGTCACACTTTTTAACTTTTAAATTCAGGTGTTTTCAGTCCCGTTCCCTCAGATTTATAAACTCAACCACCTAGCCAAACATGTGTGAAAGAATGGATCATTTCCTGTTTCTTCCCTCCTAGATATTTGCATATTCATGTTCTTTTTTTGAAAGCACATAATTCAAGGCACACACAGTAGATATTTAAAAAAACACTCTATGGTCTTCTAATAGAAGTAATTTCTCAGTGGGTCCTTAAGAGTCAGACAGATATTGTTGATATAAATTGCATAGTTGGTGAAACATGGCTCATTTTCTGCTAATGTCAGACTGTTAGGTTCCTGTTCTTGTACACATATTCATACTTACTAGATCAAACTTATGACAGACTAATGATTTTGGTAGCACCTTAACTTTTCTTCTGTTGCTACAATCAGGTCAAAATATAAATTAGCAATATACTGGTTTATCTCCTTCAAACCAAGTTGCTTGGGGATGGAATTTTTTCAGAAACAAGAATTATGTCCTTCACATGCTCACTGATCTCCCAATATCACACCACATAACATAACTGTTTAACTTTGTTGCAACAGTCATCATGTGGTTGCATTGACTTTGCAGATGTCGTGAAAACAGGTGTTTGACTCATACAAAACAAGTCCAAGAGAAGATGATTCAAAAACCTGTTTTAAATCCAAACACACGCACATGGAGTGTGTGGATGGATGTGCGGATCGAGTACCGGCAATAATATCACACTGCAAAGTCAATATTAGTCTGTGAAGGTGGTTACAGGTGTCACTTGCACATCCATACTACTTTATCTGCATATGATGGTGCCTAAGCCATTTGAATCTATAATATCAGACACATGTGAAGTTGATGAAGGCTCAGTAAAGCTGAGACAAAAAAATGGCAGAGGTGAAGGCTGCTGAGCTGGCTGTCATCTGTTTCATGCTTCTTCACGGTAAGGCACGATGATATTTTTCTCATAAACAAAGAAAGCAGAGATGACATGTTGATCTTCACTTACTTGCTTACTTAGTTTTCTTTGCTTTTTCTCTTTTGAACTCAGGCTTTGTGGCGGCTTTGAACTGCACCAGCCCAACTTCTGTCGCCCTGATCGACGGGCTTGAGAAAAACTTGTTCAGTCAAAAATTGGTGCGTCCTGTCAAAAGCTTTTCGGATCCATTTAACATATCGCTCAGTATCACTATCGTGGGAATTTTAGGACTGGTGAGTCTGCACAGCTTGGACACAAAATATTTACATTTATCTATTTGGTATTTATAATCTTTATGACTCTAATGTACTTTTTAATGTGTCTCATCTTTAGGATGAAAAATCCCAAACCCTGTCTTCAGTCTTATGGCAGGTCCTGGTATGTTTAGAAAAGCTCTCAGAAAAAGACTAATAATATCATAAATATTTGTCTAATTAAAGCCACATTTTTATGTGATTATACTAACACTTCATAAAATAGTCCATTTGTGCCAGTTTGTATTTTTAGCACAATAAACTGATTGTTTATTAATAACAGTGAATTAAATTGAGAATTCTGACGATGTTTACTGATGAATTCATAAATAACAAATCATTTACTTATTAGATTACATTTGTTTAAGTGTGCCATAGTAATATGTCCGCATAGTAAAATGGCTGCTTCTGTGGATGTTGTGTTTTCCTCTGTTTCAGCAGTTAAAGGGGCATTTTTAGCACTGAGCTTCAATTTTGCTTTTGTTCTGTTTAATACAGGAGTGGGATATTGAGGGATTGAAGTGGAATAAGAAGGAATGTGGTGCTGAAAGAGTTTCTGTCCCTCGGGAAAAGCTTTGGATCCCAGATATTGACATTGCAGAGGCGTAAGTTTAGAAACTTTTAATTAAAACCCTAAAAGTCTCAGAACTCATGAGAGATGACCAACACACCAAAGGCTGCATACAAAAGGGGGTTGCTATTGTAGGGTCTTCAGGCCTTACAATATGAAGCGCCTTGAGGTGACTTTTTGTTGTGATTTAGTGCTATATAAATAAAATTGAATTGAATTGAATTGAATTGAATTGAATTGAATTGAATTGAATTGAATTGAATTGAATTGAATTGAATATGCAGGCTTTCTAACCTGAGGAATCTGAGATCCTTCAGTGTACTGTGACAAAACAAGATTTTCTATCACTCGGTTGTGGCGAGCACAGTGTGCTTTACTGTGGGCTGCTGTAATAGCAGCAGCTAAATAAACTTCAAATGCTTTTGAAGCACAGCGCAGCTTCAACCACCCTCCGCACCACTTACTGTACAGGCAGAAACATTCTCTTTCAGCCCTGCACTCTTACAACATTCATCGTGTCATCTGTCATATCTTTAAATATGTTTAAAGGCTTCTTTAAATACATTTTAATATGTATTAATAAAAAAAAAAGTTTTGTTATTGTATCCTGTTTTATTCCAGCCTGGAAGAGGTCAGCTCTACCAAAACTCCCTATGTCTACTTATACAACACTGGTCATGTATATGATGATCAGCCAATCAAAGTGCTCACTTCTTGCCAATTAGGAATCTACACCTTTCCCTTTGACATCCAAAACTGCTCGTTGACCTTTGGATCATACCTACACTTTGGTAAGACTGTCTGAAATACATTTTCTTCTTTCTTTTTTTTTTTACTGTCAAAACATTCCCATAGACCATCCATATTTAGAGTTTAACACAAAACTCTTGAATGTCACCCCAGCTGAGGATATTTTGATGATTCAAGGCACCACAGCTGAAGACATCCTGACAGAGTCTAGAAAAGTGTTGGAGACCAATGGGGAGTGGGAGCTCACAAATGTCAGTATAGCTGATTCCACCCTGGACATAGGAAATAGATACTCTCAGATCACATACTATGTAAGCACTTTTTAAATTTTATATTCATTCTTAAAGTATATAATTTATTAGTTCCTATTGGCTGACTGCAGAAAGTCCATACAAACCAGTCATTATCATACAGTCTGTTTGCTGTGAGACTGAAAGTAAAAGCAAATGTAAAATCAACTGAAAGTGATGTGTGCAGTGAGGCATCAATGAAACTCAAACAAATGTTTTCATCTGTTGCTGAACTTCTTCACTGGACAGGCTGCAACAACTACCACCAGCAAGTGGCAGTGAAAGGAGGGCTGCCATAAATAAGACATTTCTGGAAATAACTTCAGTTGAGAATGCTTTGATTCTTAAATAAAATAATAAAAATAACTAAATAATAATAATAATAATAATTTAGCTCTTAAAATTAGGTAAATGCAGTATTGGAGGAACAACAACACGTGACATACTACACCATGTCAATGTTTATTTAATAAATACAAAGCCAAAATGCAGAACCAGTGTGTGAAAAACTCAGCACACCCTGCAACACCTTGATTCTTTTGTTTTTCAGACACTCTGCTGTAGATTTGCTGTTGTGCCCCTGATTATTCTCCTGCTGCATGACCCAGTTTGGGCCAAGCTTTAGCTGTGAGACAGATGGCCACACATTTGACTCTAGAATATTTTGGTATACAGAGGAGTTCGTGGCTGACTCAATGAATGCAAGGTGCTTGGGTCCTGTGGATTAAGAATTTTAGATTGTGAATTTTCATATTCACAATTTGAACAGTTGTGTAAAATGCACACCAGAAAGATCTTTAAAATAGTAGATTTTGCAGGAAAAGACCTTTTTAGTCCAGAAAAAGTGTGATTTCTGCCTACAGTTTAAGTAAAATCTCAAAGGTTTATACCTGTGTCTCATCCCAAGCTCATTCTAAGACGGAGACCATTCCTCTACGTAGTGAACCTCTTGATCCCCAGCTGCTTCCTCATCACAGTGGACCTCTTCAGCTTCGTGCTGCCCCCGCAGAGCGTGGACAGATCGGCCTTCAAGATGACCCTCATCCTGGGCTACACCGTCTTCCTGCTCATCATGAACGACTTGCTGCCTGCAACTGGGGAGACAACACCACTCATTAGTAAATGACGCCCAAGTGCAGAACATACCTTAGTGTAGTCTCAGGTGTATATTTCTTCAGCTGAAAAATTTGAGTGAGTTCTGTGGATTACTTTCAGAGACAATATTTCTGAAAAGCAATATAGGGCTGAAGTTAATCATCTGAATGACAGATGCCTCAAAATCTGGACAAATTTGCCTAAAACGGTCAGCTCTGACACGTGTGAGGTTTTCAAACTGTGAAAGGGAGAAAAAACAGTCTCACATTTCTTTAATGATGTACATTCTGCAAAACCGGATGAGCCAGATACGCTCAAAAAAACACACACACACCTTATTTATAGAGAGGGTTTCATTTTTTCAGAGTCTACTTCTCGTGCTAAAGACACACAAGGAGATAAGGTTTCCATGGCTGTAACACAAACATTTCCTAAACAAGATCAAAACTAAGATTGAGAAACAGAATGTGAGCACACATGTAAATATGATTTCATGTAAACTGTACTGAGCCCTGCCTATTTCTGGTGCTGTTTCCTGCAGGTGTTTTCTTCTCCATCAGTCTGGCCCTGATGGTGGCCAGCCTGTTGGAGACCCTGTTCATCACAAACATTCAGTTCAAGTCCAGCGAGTACAGTGCAGTGCCGCAATGGCTCAACGTCCTCGTGTTACATTTTCTTGCTGTTCTTGTTTGCATCCCTCCAAAGGAAAGGAGCAGCCGGGTCACAGTCTGCCTCAGTCAGCCTCACCGAGGTATGTTATTATTTTTTTGCATCATTTGTTATGAGGCCCCAAGCTGAAGAAGCAAGTGGCCTATGTGAACTATACAGTAACACATGCGCCAACCTTTGCAAGCACCAAGCAGGAGCATGTAAAGGTTAAAGACTATTTTGCATCTGTGAAAGTCTAGTTCTCCTCTGAATTTCGCCTTCATTGTGTTGCGGTATCTGGACGGAATAGCGATGGCAGAATAAACTTCATAACTTACTTACTGTACTGCTCAGTAGGGCTGTTCATCTCTGTTCTCCGTGGTACCAAAATGCAATAAATGTTACTGCTCCATATCTGACTCTCCTCAAGCAGTCCTCCTACATGAGTGCAAGCCTGGAATAAGGAAGACTTCAGCAGCTCTGCATGCTCACCAGTTTGCTTATAACATTACTTTTCATCACAGTCCTGAAGTCAGTAAATCTGATTCAAGCTGGTGGGAAACCAAAGCAGATCCTGCACGGTGGATTTGCAAATTACTGAGAAATTAAATGGACCAGAAATCAACATTAAAAAAAAAGTTGGATCCTGGTGTAACTGTGTCTCTCTTTGTCCCCAACACATTCACGTGGACATGTAACATTAAGATCGTAGCTTAGTCGTTCCAGATATCCCTTAGCTGGTGATCACAGCTGTAAAGTACTTTATGTTTGTGCTGATTTCAGCCAGTAGGAAGATTTAGTTCATTTTAATCTTAAAAGATAATTATTTTCCATGGCCTCAGGGTATTTAATTTGTTTTTGACAGCACCATCAACAAACAGCAGTGCCATAAACCTCTCAGACCATCAGAGCATTCCGTGTGTTACACTTCCAGTAAACACAGCTACAACTTCTCCGGTCCTTCCGGAGCCGGCTCTGGATGAACTGAGGAGGCTAAGCAGAGATCTCACAGCCATCCGACTGCAGATGGACAAATACTTTGAAGGTACCAAAGCGGCCCAGGAGTGGGAAATGATTGGGAGAGTGATCGATCGTCTGCTGTTTGGCTTGTACATCGTCTTCATCCTTGTGAGCTTCGTCACAATAATAAGCATCTGGGTATGGAATAATTCATTTGCAAAGTGATTATGTGACAGATGGATGAAAAAATAAACCATAACTGGAGTACTGTCACGGTAATCATTACTTCATGCATGACAAATAGGAAAAAGTACATGCCCCCCCTCCTGATTTATTTTTTGGATATTGGTCACATGTACATGTTTCACACCAAAGTAATTGATGATCGGAAATATAGTTTGTTGTTTTATGTGACCAAAATAAAAGGCTGTCAATCAGTCAATCATGGTGAATTTTTACATGGCAGCCGTAACTACATAATCAAATGAAAGGCGTGTGATTTGGCCTAAATAAATAAATGAGTCATAAGCATCTGTGACACCTTAGTGAAAGTGATTGTCTCAGCCTGGATGCCCTTATAAAAACTGCACAGCTCCACCACTTGGCAGCAGCTTGGCATCTAAAACTGAGTAAACAAAAATGAAAGTTCACACCACCACCCTGAGCACACCTGATCTTGGAAGGTGAGCCAGGTTGGAGCTGATTAGTACTTGGATGGGAGACCGGCAGGTACTGTACGCTTGTGCAGCTGCGGCTCAGGATGTAGAGCAGGCCACCTCCTAATAGGAAAGTCAGTGTTTGATTTGCAAACCGCTTCAGTACATTGCTCCTGATGGAGCCATCAAATTAAGCATATGTGCAGTCAGAAAGCACTTAAGGCAACCATTTCCAAACTTCAGACTCCTGTGGCCAAGGTTGAAATATGAAAATCTATTCAAACCTTTACTCAGAAGTTGAAGTATTTCCTTTGTGATCTCATTCATTTTTATGTTCTGATGACTTACTGGTTGAAATGACTGATTAATCAATAGCTTTACTTTCAAAATTAAGATGTTTTAAGATAAAAGATGAGTTCAGGATAAAAAAAACAGGCTAAAAAAATTAACGTGGGCAATTACATGAACAGAGTTGAACTTTTAAAATGTTTATTGTAAATGCCCTCCTGCAACCCACTCGCAATACCTTCACGACCCACTAGGGGGCCGCAGCCCACACTGAGAGCCTGACTTGAGCAAAGAATAAATGTGTACACTTATGGGTGAATGAGGCTTCTAGTAAAAGCTCTTTAGAGTGCTGCGTTAGTGCAGAAAGGACTAGTCCATTTACCACTTGGTTAATTGTCTGATCAGCTTGCAAAGTCTCAAATTTAAGCATCTGCTGCTTAACTTTGACTTTAATTAAACTAAGTTTTGTGTTTGAACACTTCCAGAGTGGGAAAAAGCTTTTAAGAAAATGACACTGCTGCCTCTTTGCAACTGATGTATTAAATACTAAATTTTAAAAATCCACAGCAGATGAATGTAACCCTTGATTACCAATTTAAAGATAAAAAAAAAAAGCTCAAGTCAAGAATGACACATATTAACAGTCTAGCCAGTCATTTATTATCAACATAATTACAGAAAGAAAGCAAATGAACACTTAGTCATAATAATAAACATTTTTTAATAACAGACATTTGGATTTGTAGTGCACTTTAAGCCTCCTCGCTCCTCCATATTAAAGGCAGTCCTAGGAC
>JASGAU010411371.1:15738-27000 GCA_030220045.1 Australoheros facetus
CCTGATTCTTTAGGTCAAAAAGCAAAACCTTCAGCTAAGCCAGTAAAATCACCAGAGTCTGAGCATTTGACAGCAATTTCCATTTAAGGAGGTGACACAGGAGTTTGTTTTTTCAGTTTTTTGTTTTTTTTTTTAAAACAAAAACCAGGATTGATGACAAGTTGGGACAATCTTTGGCTCTTTTCACACACGAAAACTACAGGGAGCATCAAACATCCGTGTAAGGCAGCGAGTTTTATCATTCACACACTCGTACAGAGCGACTTCATTTAGTGAGGAAGGATTCAGCACAGCTGAAGCACGGAAGGTGTTTCTTTAAAACTCACCTTGCAGCAACAGAATTCCTACCATAAGGAGATGCTGGCAATCAGTTACCTTCAATTCTTATTTACAAGGAAATTGAAATAATCAGCTCAGGACTGCCAATAGTTTATCTGAGGAATTGTGAAAAAACAAATCTAACTGCCACATCATAAAGATGGTGAGCGGTTTTTCTTTTTTCTAATAATCACTACTGTACCTCTCAAGCAGGACGCATTCACAGAGTAAAGTGCATCTAAGAGGGGGCAAATTAAAAAACAAAAACAAAACAGTAGCCTTTGTTCCTCTTTCGCCCCTGATGTAGTAAAACTTGCATGAGAGACAATCAGCTGTCTGCAGAGGTGAGGTCGCCCCTGTTTACAAAGGCTGGAACGGAATGAAAGACTGTCAGTCATTACAATCATGGTCGTGTTGTGCTGCTTCTTCTCTGAGGTTCTTCTGTTGCCAGCTTTAAGCCCCACCTCCCTCATCCTCCTGTTCCTCCATGTTTTTGCGTGCCATCCTCTCTCTCCGTTCTGCCAGCCGCCGACAGCGAGGACAGTCTTTACCTGTGCGGAAGCAGTTGCGGTGGTAACACGCGTGGCAGTCTGAAAAAGAAGGGGGAAAAAAAAAAAAAAAGGGCATTTTTCTTTCCTCTTTTTAAAGAAAGTCAGTTTAACAGTTCAACATCTGTCATCTTAACAGGGAAGCAACAAGAGAGCAGCTCCCGCCTGCTCAGCGTAAACCAGTTTAACCAGTTTAGTGAAAATGAGGCGTACCGCACAAACACAAAAACCAATCACAAATCAGAGCCGAGCGAGGACGGGTGGGGCGGGAAGGTATAAAAGGCGCAGAAGAGAAAGGCAGAAAGCCAGAGGGAGCAGCTGACAGGAAATTCATATCCTGGGATCCACACTCCACAAACTAAACCTGTTCGGACACATCCTGCTCAACAAAACGCAGATCGATGTTCCACAGCACGGCCCTCATTCCCATAAGATGCTCTAACAGATGACATTTTTTTCGGTTGATCATGGAGTCATGAAAAAACAGGCAACTCAAATTAAAAAAAATGTTTATTTTATGGTCACATTCATGTAGTCATCACCGCACGTCAAAATACTTCTTTCGACAAAAGTCTAAATAAAAAATAGTTAAAATTAAAAATAATAAAAATCACACAACATGTACAGATGACTCTTCCTTAGACACAAAGAAAGGGAATTAAATACCCGAGTAAAACCAGCTCCGGTACAACACATGAAAGAAAATGAATAACAAAAGCCTCGAAGCATGCTGAAATGTAAACGTGGTGCACTGTAGTGCAGTCACCACCTGTTCCCAGGAAAGAGCTTAAAAAAAGAAGAAAATAAACAACTCTTATGAGCCGCGCCCTCTTAGTGACGTGCAGCAGCAAGACAGAAGCGGCGAGAGCTCAGAGAGAAAGACGGGAACATTCAGCACCAACACCAAGAGCCTCAGCCCAAAGACATTCACCACCGCACCGTAAGAACCAACACATACCAACACCACTGTAATGCAGGGAACTCAATGCCAAATAAGAGTACAATTGTAACACGGCTCAAAAGAAAAGTACAACTGCACCATCTCTTAATAACTTAAATCGACCTTAAAACACTTAAAAGGCACTGAAGCCATTTGGAAACACTGAATTGGAGAATACCACTCTTAGGTCTGCAAAGCAAGTTTATAACTGCAGCCTCAAAAGGGGCATACTTGCAAACACATGAGACTTAACTTGTATGTCTGAAGAGTTTACAGACGTTTATATGCTGATTTTCTTTATTTTACACTTAACAGGCAAATACAAGGGCGGTATCGAGATCATCGTCACACTCTTAGTACGAAGGAATGTCAAATTATTTCTCAATGTTAGTTACTATAAAACTAGTTTTGCTGGTTTTGGTGAAAAATATCAAAAGTGTCATGTGCCAGAAGTGTGTGGGGTCATAGAAACACTGTTAAAAACATAGGTGGTCTTTGACAGAATGAAACCACTGTAAAATGACTGTAGACTTTTGCCTGGTAGCCTTAGCTAAGGATAAATAACCCTGAAGCCACTGGTAATCAATAATCCATCACCAGTATCTGGGCGCACACAAACTAACGTACCATCCAGCAAATCTATCAAGTTAAACTTTGTTTTTGCTGTAAGCAGCTTCGGCCGATCGGAGTTATACCCGGCTTTTCTAATTCTTTGTAATTCCAGGACAAAGCTCTCCTTAGCTTTATATTGCCTTCACTCTTGTCCTCCACCTCCCCCTGTATCATCATCATCTCTCCCTTGGCCTTCTCCCCTCTTATCTTTTTCCCTGCTTTCTCTCATCTTCCTACCTCTGGCTACTCTCCTGGCTTTGCGAATTTTACGACTTCTCCAGTTACTCTGTGCTGTAACTGCCGATTCTTCTTGGCTTTCCTCCTCTGTGTTTCTCTCCCTTTCTCCATCACTCTCTCCGCTTCCTCTAGTCTCTTCTTTGTCCTTGCTTCTCCCTCTAAAGAAAGCAGTTGCCAGCTTATGAGGTTTTAACAATTTCATAACTGGAAATTCCTCTGCAACAGATTCTGTTTTCACCGTTCTTTCAGCTTCTGCCCAGTCTTTCCTTTCCCTCGCTGTTCCCTGCCCTTTATCCGATGATCTTTTTTTAAACTCTTCATTTCTGTCTTCCTCTTTTAGTTCTCGTTTCCTCTCATCTTCTAAGTCTGCTTTTGAAGAACCTTTGACTTGGCTTCCTGGCTCCGATAACTTGCCACGTCCTTTCCCCTCTTTTCCAGTTTCATTTAAGCTTTCCAAGCTGCTGCCCATTTCTCTCACTCCTTTCGAGATGCCTTTCTTTAGTCTGTCTAATTGAAGAACCATCAACAAGTTGACTCTCTCCTTTCCTACACGTCTGACCTCCTTTTCCTTACTCTGTTCCCCCTCACCGCTCTCCACCCCACTATGTTGACCAATGCTTCCATCTTCATCAAATGCCATCTGTTCCTCCCTCTCTGACTCGGCCCCTCGTGTTAGCTCCTGCTCCTCCTCATTAAGCTTATTCCTGGAAAAGGCTTTAACCAGTTTTCCAGGATTTAAACCTTGAAATATTCCTCCTCTCCCACGTTTCATGCCTCTTGACTCCTCGCCCACTTTCACCTGCTCTCCACTCTTCACCTCATCTGCTATCCCTTCTAAACCCTCCTCCCCACCCACCCCCTCTTTCATGCCTATGGTGAGGGTCTTTGCCAGGCTACGAGGCTTGGGGATCTTCCAGTCTTGCCAGGTAAATTGGAAGAAGGGGCGGGAGGAGAGGGCTCTTGAGCCACCCAGGCCTGCCGCCAGCAGAGAGGGCTCACCTTCGCAACGTTGGCACTTGTTCAGATGGAAGGGAAAGATGATGTCTTTGTCGTTCCCGCAGAACTCACACACAAAACCTTTTGCTTGGCACAGCTGGGGAAGATCAGGGATAAGGTGAGGGAAAAGGAAACATTAGATTAAGGTGGAAATTTCTTACCTGGGTTGTTAAAAAGAGTTGAGTATTTGCTGATGGTTCTGTACAAAAACCCTTTTATTTAAATATGTGTTTTATAGAAGAATACATTAAAAGACCAGGCACAAAAACCTGCTGTTTATCTTACCACACAGGCAGCTATATGCACGGTACCAAGTTTCAGCAGCTCTTTCATTCGGGGACCCAGTTCCCCGTTGCGCACAGACATGAGGTCGTTGAGGGAGAAGAGGTGAAGGTCCTCTGTCAGGTGACCTGACAGGCTGTCGAAACGGTCCAACAACCTGATGGCCACAAACACAGAAAATTGTTACCAAAGTTTGTAAAATGGATGTAAACTACAAAAAAAGCAGAGATCTTACTCTTTAGCAAGGCGACACGTTTTGAAGAGATTTTTCATGTGAAACAGTTGAATCCGCATAACCTGAAAAGCAATTAGAAAATAATGTTTATTTCACTGTACAGTGACAAAAATAAACAGCCTTATAAAGTCCTGTTTTACAGTACTGTGCACAAGTCTTAAGCCACCCCCACCTCTTTATATTTTGCTAGGAAAATAGGTGTAGTGATTTATTGAAATGTGCAAACTTACATAGAAACACAGAAAATAACGCAAAAAACAGTGTCAACCGTTGCCAATCTGACGTTTTCCAGAAGTTTTGCATGATGGATCAAAATCTTACCGTACTTTTCTGCAAAAACACAAAGTGTCTAAAAATACAACTTAAAACTGATTCTTTGCCAAGTTGTCTGCTGTGCACTGTTGTGTTGTGCTTTCAGGATTCCCCCCCAGAATTTCCACTGGTCAAGTTTCCTGTTTTACAGTTGAGTATGATTTTGATGCAGTATTACTCTGAATGTGATTAATAAAATCTTTAATATTTGTAAAGTAACATGCAAACAACTGTTTCCACATAACGCCGTCTCTCAACTCACCCGAACAGCCTCCAGGGATTTGTTCTTCTTGTACAGGCTGCTGTTAATATCATTAAGGTTGAAAAGCGGATCTCCAGAAATCTTGTTCAGCAGGTCTCGGGCAAAGTTGCTGACATAGTATTTGCTGAAGTCCCACTTCCTCAGCACTCGGCCGGGAACCACTGCCTGAGCATTCTCATGACAACACTGACAGAAGTAACGGCCGAGGTATTCACAGTAACGTAGTCGCTTAATGTAGCCTGAGGTGGGCATTTAAAGACACACAAAGAAATAGGACAATTTTTATGGCTGCACATTTTAACTGTGATGTTAAGTTAAAAAAAAAAAAAGAAGAAGTCCTGTAGTATTTCTGTGGTTGCTGGTTATACCTGGGTCAACGCGGGTGCCACAGCCAGCGCAGCGGTAATTCTGTTTAGCCACAATGATCTTCCTCCTGAAAGAAAATAATGTAAAACATAATAAAAAATAAAAAAATAAAAACAGAAGAGAACTTCGTATGCACTCCAAGATCAGCTGACACATTTATAAACAGCTTTCTGCTAAAACCAGAAATAGCACAAAAACAGTCGTGGCTCTCACTCAATTACTGCATATCTGAAACAATGAATATAAACTAATCTTTCCATTTTCTGTGATAAAGCCCACCGTCATCATCATTCCTGAAACATAGCCCATCTACAGAGAAACAAGTCCACCGGAGCTTCCTCCACCTGCCAAATTCCACTTTAATCCCTGTCAGCTATAAGCTACAGCTTTGCCTCTTCTGATTATTATTTTATATTTGTGTGTGTCTTCCCAAAGATGAAGCAACAAGTAAATGGGAGATTAAAAGCAGGAAAGAACAAAAGGAGATATACTGAGGGCAGGTAAAAACTGCTGTGGACTCACTTGGGGGCAGGATGAATGTTAAAGATGATCTGTGGTCGAGGCGGTGCCCACTCGAGATTACCTCTGACCCGAATCCTTAACTTATAGATGTCGGCATGTTCCCCATCATCAGGAGAGATGGGCAGAGAGTCTGGGATGGGCAGCAGCTAGGAGACAGCATAAAAACAGTTGAGTACAGTTATTTTATTTTTCCTGCCTTCTGAACTCCTGCATGTTCAATGCCATGTTTGGAGAACTGTAAAGATTAGGGATCGGTACCTTCTGAGGAGCATCGTGCTCTGGGACCAGCCAGTCAAGCTCAGAGGCTGCAGGAAGCTGCATGCCCTCAAACTGCCTGAGTAAACCCATGGCTACTGACTCAGCTGAGTTAGACTGGAGAGAGGAGGGAGTGCTGATACACACACACAAAAAAAAAAAAAAAAAAATTTGTAAAAAGGACAGACTTAGTAAAACCCATAGCCAACAAAATCCCCAACCTGGTTCATTTTAATACTCAAATTTGGAATTAGGACTTTTTTGAAAAAAAATCCCAGGTGAAGTCTTTTTTTTTTCTTTTTGGTTTGGGGGGTGGGGTGAGTTGTTTTTTTGTTTTTTTCCCCTCTCCAAGTAAAAATTAACTGAGAGCACACAGTCTTCATCTCCAGGGTCTTGTGTCTGAGCAATAAGTTATTAGGGTGACAATAAAACAACAATGATGACTTATAGAGAAGTGAGAAAATGTTACTTACAATGAATCAGAGCTGAGAAAAGATCTCCCGCTGGAGCTTACACTGCGCTTTATGTCTGCATCTAGAAGATACAGCAACAAGATAGAAAGATTTGACCAACTGAAAATAAAAAATACAAAGTAAATGAAGACATTTTTATCCACTAGCCAGAGATAGCAAGGAAACTTGGAAAAATAAAAATGATGGTTTTTAGCTGTCAGATGATGCATAAATTTGTATAGAGCGGGCTTCCAAAGGCTTGCAAGCAACTGGCAAGTGGATGGTGTTTTTCGGTTTGTTGCTGCTATTTGCTACAGCAAAGCAGAGTTCAACAATACATGATTCAAAAAGGCTGAAGATCCAGGCAGATTGTTTTACTTCAAAAAGCCCCTAGAAAACCAAAATCCCAGTTCCTCTATATCTAAATTCAAGCATATTTTAAATACAATTAAGCAGAAAACGTGCAGTGGAAAGCTACAGAGATTCAATTGCATTTCTAAAAATTTTCTTTAAAAAAATTAAAAATAAAAATAAAAACTGAGCAAAAGACAAAAGCAGCACAGGTTTGGCAGAACAGGAGACAGCCTGCATGGATGTTGATCCTTAAAGAAAGGAACAGTTAAGTTCCTTTCTTTAAGGATCAACATTCCTGTTTGTTCACATGACCACAGGTTACAGCCAAAATTCCAGGGTTGCAGGCAATAAAAGATGGTGCAGAATAGATGAGGTGGATTTAAAAATAAATAAATAAACGTTTCTTGATTATATGTGATGGACAGCATGTACTGGAGTTATTCAGCCAGAACAAGACCTACAGACACAAAAACAAGGAGGTGTGATCAGCCTAAATGGTGTCTTTATTTGTTCTGGTGGCTTGAGCAAATCAATGAGAGGGGAGGATTTTAGTCATCATCACACAGCAGAAAGCAGATTTGTGTAGTAGGTGTGGCAACTGATTTCATTTTAGTCCTTCTGTGTCCAAAAGAGTGAGGTGCAATTACAGCAAAGTTAGAAAGTTGATTAGGTCTTTTTTTATTTGCCTTCTCTTTAAGTGCTGTACTTTCAACAAAATGCCAATAAAACTCTGACATCTGAATTAAGGCCGCCTGAGAGAAAATTCCATCTTTGTCACTCCTCCTAAAATGTATCACGTAAGGAATACTCCCACTACAAGTACTGAGGTTACTTCTTTAAATATGAACAACATGGTGAAACACCTTGCTGTCACTGGACACATACTGGAAACAATGAACAACAAACAGGGATGAATGAATGGATGTATGGATAAATGATAACTCGTGAATTTACAGTGCCTGCAGGAAGCAACTGGTCAACTCCGTCTTCTCCTCCTTTGAGCCTCTTTAAATCCTAACAGGTACAGGCACATCTGTCCTCCTGCACCACCAAAAACCATGGAGCACTGAGCAAAAAGCACTAACACCAAAAAAGCCAAGCACATAGTTTGACTGAGGTGAGGAGGCAGCTGGCTCATCTCCAAACTGACAAGTACTTGAAAAGATATTAGATACTGGATACAGCAAGAAGAATAAAATGATGGAAAATGTGAGTTTGAGTGGTTAGAATCATAACGGTTTGGTTTTTAGGTGGGGAAGAGAACTGATTTTGCTGCTGCTCTGTCTCATTCTGATGTTTGCAATGATTTGCAAATCTCAAATCCATATTTTATTCTCAACAGAACAGAAAACATATCAAATGTTTAAACTGAGACATTTTACTATTTTATGAAAAGTATTAGCTCATTTATGAATTTGACAACAGCAACACATCCAAAAATTTTAAATATTTTAAAAAAGTCAGGACAGGGGCAACAAACAGCTAGAAAAGTGAGGGGGTACTAAAAAGAAAAAGGTGGACGAATATTTTGCAACAAATGAGGTTCACTGGTAACAGGTCAGTAACATGGTCGGGTCTAAAAAGAGCATCTTAGAGATGCAGAGTTTCTCAGAAGTAAAGCTGGGCAGAGATTCACCTATCTGCAAAAAACAAAAAGAAACAAATAAAACAAAAACAGCATCTACAAATTGTGGAACAATTTCAGAACAATGCTCCTCGATGCAAAATTGAGAAGCTTTTGAATATCTCATCACTAAAGCTTTATCGTGCAAAGAAGAACATGATCCCTAAAGGCTACAGTTTCCTCTGAGCCAAAGCATATTTAGAATGGAGGCAAAGCGGAAAACTGTTCTGTGGTCAGACAAATCAAAAATTATTTCTGGAAAACATGGACACGGACTAAAGAGGGTTATCAGCTCATCACTTAAAAAGTCTGCATCTCCGATGATAGGGGTGCATCAGTGCATATGGAACTGGCAGCTTGCGCATGTGGAAAGGCACCATCAGTGCTGACAGGTATATAGAGGTCTTAGAGCAACGTCTTTTTCAGGGACGGCCTTGCATATTTTAGTAAGACGATGCTACGCTGCTTACTGCATCTATTACAACAGCATGGCTTCATAATGGAAGAGTTCGGGTGTTGAACTGCCCTGCCTGCAGTCCAGACCTTGGATCATTATGAAACAAAAAAAATACAAAGACCACCAAGAACCTGTTGAGCACCTAGAATCTTTGACTGAAATATCAGACAAAGATGGGACAACATTCCTGTCCCAAAAAACATTCCTGCAACAACTGGCCTCCTTATGTCTCAGACTGTTAAAAGAAAAGGAGATGCTACACAGCAGCAATCGTGCCATCAAATTCAGAATGAGCTACTATTTTTTTTCTTAAAAAAAAAAAAAAAAAAGACATATTCCCAGTTTAAACGTTGGATGCATTTTCAATGTTCTTTTCTGAATAAAATGTGGCTTCACATTTTATAGCTCCCTATGCTTTCAGAACTGGGGTTGTAAATTAAACCCAGAAATGCAATGTCATTGTTTTATGCCTTTGCTGCACAGTTTGCATTGCAATAATAAAAACTAGAACAGCAGGTAAAGATAAACGATTACTGTAAAACTTCATGTACAATGTACATGAAGTGTACAGTGTAGTGTAATAATCAGTAGTGAGAGCCGTGTACAAAGGAAGATTTAAATTATATTTAAAAAAAAGGGGGAATTAATATGAAACTAAAACACTGTGGCATGGCAATTTTGCATGGCCCACATCCAGCATAGGAAGAGCGATTAATGGAAGAGTGTTTTTCAGTTTGGAGCAGAACCACCAGCTTCCTCTCAGAGGAGCACAGCCACAGTAAACTGCATGTAAAGTAGCTGTGGAGCCACGTCCGCCAGTCCAGCCTGCAGATACCTGAGAAGAGGGAGGCGAGTGACAAGGAGAGGCCGTTCTGAGACACCTCCAGCAGGGACTGACCCTCACAGCCATCTGAGAGACAGAAACTGTCACCACATGCAAACATTTTCACACTCCATAGAGCTCTGTGTCAGCACTGCATGCAAACAATACTAGACTGCTGCGTCCAGAGGGGCATGTACATGTGGAAGTCATGCAGTAACACAGGGTGAAGATACCTCACAGTTTCTGTATTTAAGGGCTGCATCCCACTGAGGATTTTTTTAATTAAGTAGTAGCTGCTAGATAAAGTGATTCACAACTACTCATCACATAAGTTTGATATGCATTTCACTTTTTAAACATAAACACTCAAACACTTAATAGTATACCTAATAAAGTGTCCCATGAAAACATTCCCACACCAATAAACCACCACCAGCCTGAACCATTGATACAAAGCAGGATGGGTCCATGCTTTCATGTTGATTAGGCCAAATTCTGACCAAACATCCAAATGTCACCACAGAAATCGAGATTCAGACCAGGCAACATTTTTTCCAGTCTTCTATTGTCCAATGGCCATTCTCCTGAGCTCTGGCATCAACAAGGCATTTTCTCCCAGAGAATTGCCACTCACTGGATATTTCCTCTTTATCCAGACCATTTTCTGTAAACCCTGAAATACTCAGAGCAGACCACCTTAATGTGGTTCAGATGGTCTGTAATAATAACCTTTATTTAACCAGGTTTGTCCCATTGAGATCCAAGATCTCTTTTGCAAGAGAGACCTGGCCAAGAAGGGCAGCACATAAAGTTTCAACATAAAATTACATAAATATACATACACACACAAGAAAAATAAATGAATAATTGAATTTTCAAATTAGTTAAGAGTCTGCAGTTGTGCCAAAAATCACCATTCTGATGCTTGGTTTGGACTTCAACAGGTCAGGCCTTGCTGTCATATGATTGGCTGACTGGATATTTGCATTAACCAGCAGTTTAACAGGTGAATTTAATGAAGTGCCTGATACCAGCCACTTATTTAGATTCACCAGAAAATTGTTTTATTTCCAGGTCATCAGTAACACTATTAACTCTGTGCAGTTATAAAGAAATACACAACAGCAACAAGCCTTGACCGCACAAACTGCCATTCCATTACTGCAATATTAGAGGATAACCCTACTGTCAGTAGAAATCCCAAATTTAATTTAATGTTAATTAAGTACAGTTAAACAGACACACAAACACCACAACCCTTATTAGTAGAATCAAAGCAATTCATATACAGATAGTATTATTGTACGTTAGAGGAATATGACAGGAAACTTTCTAGAATAATGACACCCTGAGTACAGCACACAATGAGTACGACCTTAAAAATTCTTGGTGTGCGATCACATGACTAACAGCTATATAAATAGCAACACTAGCAATAAAATTTTGCATCTACAAACTAAAGTTCACCATTCTTATGACCGTCCCTGTGCTCAGACATTCATGTTTATGGCCCACAGTGAAATGTGACATGCTTGGCGGGCAGCCTGAGTGGTGATGAGGTTATGAATTATGAGGAAAAAAACAGAAACAACTGAATCAAAGATGAATGATAAAATCTTGAAATACAGAACTAGAAATTATTCCATATATTTTCTTATTCATTTGGC
>JASGAU010411375.1:0-21907 GCA_030220045.1 Australoheros facetus
AAGCTTGAGTATCGATCTTTTTACACGAGTATTGCTCAATATCAATACCAGTGTTGGTATCGATATTATCGATATTTGGATCGATCCGCCCACCTCTACCCCTGTGCTCCCAGCTTAAACTCGGAGAGCGGAAAAAATGATTTCATATCAATCCACAAGGCTTAAAAAAAAAAAAACAAGTAAATGAAAGACAGTTTATCGATAATTTCAGTTAGTTTTAGTTAGTTTTGTAAACTCACAATTCAGTTTTAATTAGTTATCGTTTTTTTCCTTTTAATTATAGTTTTTATTTATTTCAGTTAACGACAATGTTTTTTCAATTTCAGTGTTCGTTATTTCGTTCGTTTTTGTTAACTATAACAACCCTGGTAGTCAGTTCTATCATATTAAATCTTACAGTACTCAAATTAGTCTATAAAAACTACATTGACATTAATCATTTTATATATGATAACTATGTGCGATTTAACCTAAACTGTTAAAAGAATACACACCAAGCATTGACAAATTAAAGTTCAAAGTAAAAGTTGAAGTACAGGCTCTGAGATCTAATCAAAGTAAGAAAGTAAAAAGTAGCTCTGAACCTCGTGCTATATTAATATAATAATATGTTGATTAGGTATAACATTATGACCAACTGCCTAGTATTGTATTGTATTAGTCCCCCTTTTACTGCAAAAACAGTGCTATCCGGTGGAGGCATGGACTCCACTAGACCCCTGAAGATGTGCTGTGGTATCTGGAACCAAGATGTTAGGAAAAGATCTTTTAAGTCCTGTCGGTAATGAGGTGGGACCTCTATGGATCAAACTTATCTTCTGCATTTTTTATGATATTGGTTGTCATAGAAGTTTCTTTAGCAGACTGAATACCTACAGACTATATTCAGACATTCAAGTAATATATTCAGTCCACTGAACTGTGATAAGCAGAAGAAAAAATATGGATGAAATTTTTGTACTGGAACTGAAAAAAATATACCTCCAACGCGTGACTACAGTAATCCTTCGTGCTGACTCTCAATTCTGTTTTATTTATATCACACATTTAAAACAGACAATGACCCAAAGTGCTTTAAGGACTGGCACATTTACATTCCAGGTCTCCAAAAAGCCCAGTTTCAAAATACATAAAAAGCTGAATGGTGTGTTTTGTTGTGTTATTGTGGAAAGTAAAACTCACAGTGATTTAGTGGTCATTAAAATGTGTCCAGAATTTGAAAACTGATGGTTATTCATCTCATAAATGATGACACATGGCTCTCCCCTATATAAGCTGCCATAATAAGTTAAATGTATCAGTATCAGTATTGGCATTGGCAATGCTGGCCCTGTATTTACTTGCTACCGGTGAGGACTGTGATGATGACCTCTGCCTCTGTGCTGGGAGTCTGGGTCTGTCTGGGGGACTTTTTCCTCCTCTCTTTGTTTCTTTGCTGCTCATTCCAGGAAAAACTTTTTCTTTCCTGTGGTATTTAAAAACAACAAACAAGCAAACAAACAAAAACACCTGTCCTGTCTGATAGCTTTAGCAAGCAGAATCATGATCTGAATGTACTGTTGTGCCAAACACATTTGCTTTGCCAAGAGGAGCTCTTGTTAGTCAATTTCTTTATATTTTATTATTGTATTTTTATATAGTATAGCAATGCCAAAGCTGACAGGTGGATGAAAAGAGAAGAGAGAAGAGAAGAGAAGAAAAGAAAAGAAAAGAAAAATGGGGAACAATAGGAGACGGGTCATCAAGTGCTACATCTGTAACAAAACACAGCCAAAAGGCAAACAGTACCTAAAAGAGAGAGGGAGAGAAAAAAATCAGATACACAAACATAATATCTCTGTGTGTGCATGTGCAGGTCATGAAATGTACTTGATAATGAGGGTGAGAAGCCACAGCAGTTGACAGTTCACTATTGGCACCTTTAACTTCCAGCGGTGAACTTGCTTTCAGTGCAGCAGACATCATGTGACGGGGGGAGTGGCAAGAAGAAAAAAAAATCAGGAAACATACCGACGCTGCAAGTGACAAGAAAGGTAAAGTCCAAACTTTTACACAACTGAGGTAAACTTTTAAGCATTGTTGACAATATTACTGACTCCTTTAAGACGATAAACGCATTTTTACAAGGCTGTTTCGTGTTTTTGTGGCGAACTTGTTCTCCGGAAGGTGATAATCATCTTCAAACCGTGCTGCGACTTCTGCTGTATCTTAATGACTTGCATGCCCGCGGATACTGGAGTGAATAGCAGTGCAAACTTATCATTAAAATAGCTTTGACTCCAGTAAACACAAGTAGGTCATAAGTGTTTGTCATTTACGCGTTCAAATTGTTGTCATTAAAAAAAAAAAAAACACACACACACTCGTGTGATATCCGCATTTTTTTCCCCTTCTTTTTGTTGGCAAGGAGACAGAAACGCCCTCAGTGCATGCACGTAGGTAGAATAAACCTGAAAGCACGAACCACACTTTAATTTTTAGGTTAAAAAAAGAGAGAAATACTGTTTATGTGTGAGAGTTTATTAACAGGTGGCTATTTGCATACTTGGTTTCAGTCTTTTTGAGTCAGGAAGTGTGCATGAGTAGCTTGTAATTATACAACCCTGCTACACCAGGCTGTACAGTAATATGAGCAAATACCCAATAAGCAATGCATTACTAATTATCAAAACTTTACCAGACTGTAGACGTGTACTTTGGGGCTTTAGATGTAGTGATCACTCACGATTCCCTCAGTCAGGCTGTAAATGTGTTAGTTTTAAATTGTTTCAGGTGGATAGGTGACAACATAAAATTGTTTATTGTCACAATAAGTTTTATTGTTTCAGGTTGCCAGGTTTACAGTATCACATTCCAAAGAAGCCGGACCTTTCGAGTATTTCTAGTTGATTAATTCTATTATAAAGTACTTTATTTAAACCAGTCCCTTACTTTAGTCTTTCAACATCCCTACTTGCTTCCTCTTCCTAGTTGAAAGCTTATTGTGACAATACATAGAAATATCTAATTACACACCGCTTTACACTCCATGTTTAGCGGTCACTGTACTTTTAATATGACAATATTCCTGTGTAAAATAAATAAACTGGCCTCCCCAGAGCTCTGGACCCAACCTTATTAAACACTATGAGCAATGGGAGCACCAACTGTGTGCCAGTCTTTACAGCTGAGTGTGAGAATAAAACCCCCAACAGAGTTGAGGTCACGAGTATTAAGGAGCACCCTGCAGAATGGTGGAAGATAACAGTGAGTTATACTTCTGGTGCATGTAGAAAGAAGTTCAAATCTGAGATCCTGTTACAAACATTGCACCATTTTTGTTAGGAGCAGATCACAGACAACACTCTGTTTCAGCTTGGATTTAATGCTGGATCTAGCTGCAACATCCAGTCTTCCACATTTGTGAGATACAAATTTAGGTATTTCACCCGAAATGCCTAAATTTCTTTTCACATGACAGTCACGAGAACAGTGAACTGACTGCAGACACTAATTAGATCTCAGTGTTGCTCCTGAGCGAGTGAAGTGAAGTCTGCGGTGTTGTGTGTCCTCGCAGCTTTCATCATGGCCTATCAGGCTGGGATTCCAGAGGAGCCCGGTGTTTTGGTTAACCAGATCAGCTCCAACATCCAGAAGATCACACTGCTGAGTAATACACACACACACACACACACACACACACACACATGAATGGATTATTATCAGTTGCAACGCTAACATTACACTGACTTTACTGAATCGCAGCATGTGAATCACGGTAACTTCACACACTTCAATACAAATAAACAGCGTGTGTGTGTCTGTGCTTTTCTTGCCAGCCTCTGAGATGCAAAGGGCAGTGTCTCTGCTGGGAACTGAGCAGGACAGCAGCCAGCTACTACAGACTCTGTGAGTTACTAGGGTTTGGTTGGATTTACATAACTGGGCTGTTAGAATAAGTATCTTTGTGAAGATGTAAATGTGAAAGTGTAGAAAAAAAGCTTAACCATTATAATAATGTTTAGTACAGATTCCACTCACACCTTTTCCATTCCACTTTTCTACACTCTAAACTGCTTATATATATTTCTAAACATGAGGACAATTCCATTATATATTTTAACTCTGTGCCATCTTTCATCTTAGTGATGTTTGGGTACTACTGTCTACTTTAACAAAATAATGTTTCAATGTCACCAGTCAACAGAAACAGCAACAAGGCAGTCAATTGGCAAAGGATACTGACCAACTGATGAAAGCATTTACTGCACTCCCAGTTGGACCTGATCAGGTACTGAGCTCCTGAAGTCTTCTTTATCTAAAAGCTTTAGGTACCTCACAAAGGGCAATGTCTCGGGCTGAAAACTAAAGTCACAGTCTGGAAAAACTGCAGTTCCTCAAATGTCTGTTTGAGGATGGCTCCAGAACTGAGTCAGTCTCCACAGACTCCCGTGTTAAAATGCCCAACTTCCCAGCAGGAAAAAAATGCTTTTTGACTCTATAGTCGATTTTCCCCTTAATGACAGAACTTTGGGGTGTTGATGCCTTTCTGAGCATTTTTAATACAATTATCTGACAAATAATATGGCTTACTGCACTGTTTATTGTACCAAGACCCTATCTGACAAGTTCTAGTAATCCTAGTATTTTATTTCTATGTTCCTAAGCAGGTATCTGTGTTTGTGATTAAGTACAGACCGTAGCTTTAACAAGTACGTTTGAACAAGTATGTTTGTGCGTCCGTTTGTAATATTTTTGTCTTTATTTTAGCGTCAGAGAAAGATACAGAAAGAGCGTCTGCTGAACGACTTCTCTGGTGCTCTGAATAGCTTTCAAAAGACACAGCGAGATGCTGCCAGCAAAGAGAGAGAGTTTGTGGCCAGAGTCAGAGCCAGCTCCAGACTATCTGTAAGTATCCACCTGTGAATAATATCCAGCAAGGTCACCAGAGTATTAAAAGACAGTTATAAAATAAGTACTGTATGGTACTGTGATAGTGGGTCTAAGCCACTGCCATAAATGTGAACACATATATTACATCATTACATAGATTTAGATGGAATTGAGGCCTTGTGGCAGATGTGTGAAATGCTGTTAAAAAAGTGTTATTTTGGCCACCCAGCACATATTAGTCAGAACATACAACTGATTGACAAAATCACCTGTATGTATATGGTGGTTGTGAGAGTCAGCAAAGCAGAAGGTGTTTGGCGTCCTAATGAAAAGCTACATAATAGAACAGACATGTTTTCATCCACTGCTTATTAGTGGCATCAATAGCTTGGTAGGTGGAGACAAATGCAGATGAGTGCCAGCTCTGCACTGGACAATCCAGCAAAACAAGTAGGTACTGCATATCAAGGCTCGCTGACTTTCTCCTTTCAGCAGTGGATTTCACTACTGTTTGCTGTCAGTTTCTTGTTTCTCGCTACCCATCTTTTTACGCTCTGCTTCCCCTCACCCCCAGCCTGCCGAGGCAGCCTGTCGCCTTCCACGAGCGTAGTTCTGCCACGTTGTTTTTTTTTCTTCTTTCTATTAAAAGGGAGTTTTTTTTCTCCCCTCTGACACAGAGCGTTCATTCTAAGGAAATTGTCGGGTTTCTCTCTTTAATGTGTTGACTCGTGTTTTATATTTTTACAATAATGCAAATAAAATAATTATCGCCTCTATCCCACTATAGTGCATGTTTCATTCCTCGCTTAAAATTGTACCGACCACAGGCGTCGGTTCAGAAGCAAAGTTTCACGTGAAGCTGTCACATGACTGTGACTCACACAGTATCTTTAATTGTAACCGTTTTAATCACAGATTCCCGTGGCTGGGCCCACTCACTTGGCAGCTGTGTTTCCAAAGCACAGCTTATCTTACTCTTGCTTATCTCACGGCACAAAATGTTTCTTTATCTGCTGTGTTCATGTAGATAAGTAGGAATCATTTGTTACTGCTCCAAAATGTTTTAATAACTTACTTTTGACAGCAAATAAAGCAGCAGGGTGAATTTATTCCATGTGGCCATGCATATATTTAGCATTGAAGTGTTGTGCAGATACTGAATCATAGTATTTATTGATATACAGCCTTAATGGACACTGGTTTAATCTAACACTCTGCAGTTACTGAGTCATTGCTATATCCATAATCAGGAAAAGAATGTCCTCTGCAGATTTATAACATGGAGTATTTAAATGTGTTAAATGATCTTCTAGCAGGGAGGTCAGCCTGAGGATAACTTTCGAAGCGTTCCACCTATACCAAGGTAAGTCCACTGCTTCTGGCCATTATAATTCTTTCCCCTCTCATTATTATAGTTATTCAAATTTTAACTACTCTTATTGCATCTGCATGCAGCGAATCCCAGATCCAGATTCAGACTGATGTAATCACTGAAGAAGATCTGAGACTGATCTACGAGAGAGAGTCAGCTATAAGGCAGTTGGAGGTGCGAATCAAAATCAAAATTTAACACCTGGTGTCACTGAAAAACCCCCTCAGCTCTGTGTGTTTATGTTTACTAAAATGTCACAAACATACTTGAAGTGCCTCTTGTATTTGGACCATCTCTCTTTGCGTTCCTTGATTTAGGCTGACATCGTAGACATAAATGACATCTTCAAGGACCTGGGTGTGATGGTCCACGAGCAGGGAGACATGATAGGTGAGAATCTTTCAATCTGTTCCTCCTTCAGTGCACTTCAGCTGCCTGCAAGTGAAACACCTTCACATTGACAGTGTGCGGCCCTTCCTGCATGTAAATTATGTATTTGTTATGTTTCCTGCAGACAGCATAGAAGCCAATGTGGAGAGTGCCGATACCAATATTCAGAAAGGCATGCAGCACCTCTCACGTGCTTCAGACCACCAGGTAATATGACAGACATGTCATATAATATATGATAAGGCAGAGAGGGTGAGGAACAGGAGTAAGAAAAGACAGATGAGCTATGATAAATGCTGGAAAAGTTAGTTAGCTCAGTAAAGTAAAGCTGAGTCACTAGAGCTAGAGATAATAAAAGAAAAAGCCGTCTGACCATTAAAGTAACTTTCTGCTTATTTTCCCCCTAGCAAAGCTCCCGGAAGAAGATTTGCATTATAGTGATAGTGTTGGTGGTTGTTGCTGTTGTAGTAGGACTAATCATCTGGGGCTCCATCAAATTCTGAGGGCTTCCTCCGCCTCCTGTGTGATTATCAGCATGGACCAAGGGTGAAATTTCATCCGGCTTCTTTTTCTTCTTCAAAAACTGACAGAGGCGGAAAAAAAATAACGCAACATCATCTGCCTTCTTCTCTGTGATGTTTTGAAGCTCAGGTCTTTTTTAAATTTTATTTTATTAAATCAGTTATGTTTTTAAGATATTGTAGTCCTCACTGTTAGGGCTGCATTCGCCTTCACTGTGAAGCAAAACTAGCTCTGATAGCTTTATTGTCATGATCAGTGGCTGATTTATGCAGGGTTTACTTTGAAATGAAAGACTTTATTGTTCATCAGTTTGTCAGATGAAGGAGGGGGGAGTATTGTTGTGTTCAGCTGAATAACTGCTGCCCCAACAATGTCAACTCTCTCCATTATGTTGAGTGTACACAGTACACACGATGCTTCTCGGTGCAATAAAGCAGCATGTTGGTAGGGGAAGGTGAGAGGTGGCTCTCATTTTGCTGCAGCTGCCTGTTTTTGTCTGGTTAGATATGCAAAATCCACATACTAAAAGTTTCTGAGCAATAAAACAATGAAGTACGGTATGTAAATTAACTGGAACTGTACAAATGCCAGCTGTGGGTCACAGTAAAATTTAGCCACACTGCATTCAGATTTTTAAATACAGTCCTCTGAGAGGTAATTTTATCTATTGTCTCCAATATTTTGAATCATCATTAATTAAAATTACGTTTGTTTTTTAATTCAAATGTATGTATTATGAGTCCAACTTTAATCTTGTTGTTGAGACATAAACGCTCCACTAGCAGTCACAAATAATAAGGGGAAGGATTGGTTCTGAAAGTTGGGATGTTGTGTACAATGTAAATAAAGACAGTTCTCATAAACCCATATTTTATCCACAATAGCAAATTTTTAAACTGAGAAATGAGCCATTTTGAGAAAAATATTAGCTGGTTTAAAATTTTTATTTTATTTTTTTACATTTTACACAGCGTCCCAACTTTTTTGGAATCAAGTTTGTACTTTCAGTAGATTATTTATTTTAGCTTGTTCATGGAATTCCAGTGCCTGTCACACAAAGGACTGAAGTGAAACTTTACAGTAAACAGTGGCAAGTCGAGTAATACAGGGTGACAGCATTTGTAGGTTGTTTGTCCTTCACTTGTAGTCCTCATGAAATGGCAACTAATTGGGCAAATTGTGTGAGAGCTGAAGGGACAGTGCACATTATCACTATTTTCTGTGACAACTCTCTTGTAATAAAAACAAATAAGAAGCCCAAACCTAAACCAAAACGTACTAATGCAAAGTACTGTAAGTTACCTTGTATTAGTAAACACTAACACTCTTATTGTCACAATTATGTATTTGAACCTGATGGAAAATTATGATCATGTGTATATATTTTTTATTATAGTTTTTTATGTCTCCCATTTGCTGAATAAAATAATGATGGTAAAGTGAGAAGAGTGCTTTTTAACCAAAATTGTGTGATTATGCATATCAAAAATATACTTGAAACTAGATTAAGCAATTTCTGGAGAGAATGCTGTGAGATTGTTGTACTGCTGACCTTGGACTGTTGCTTGCTTGGAGATAAATAGGTTGGCTAGAAAAGCCAAAGTGAGATACAGTATTGATACTTTTATAAAACTAAGTAAGCCGATAATCTTGTAGAACTAGGGGCTTTTATTTTTGAAAATCTAAACATCATGTTCATTTTCTGATGCTTGGATATCATGCTGGATATCTATACTGATATGGACTGGGTAATGTGTGAGGACTGAAAGGATGCCACATTGATGGAAATGAAAATTGTCAAGAGGGCTGAATTCAATGGCACCCCGAAAATCAAAGTGAAAAAAATGATTCAGCAAGCTAGTCTATTTTGCCAAAAATTTCATTGCAGCAACTAAAAATGGTATTCAGTAGTTTGTATGACCCCCACATGCTTGTATGCATGCCTGGCAGTGTCAGATGGACTGAAACATAATGTCCCCAGAAGTGTTCTGTTGAATTTAGGTCAGGCAAGTATGGGGGTCAGTTACAGTGTATCACAAAAGTGAGTACACCCCTCACATGTCTGCAGATATTTAAGTATATCTTTTCATGGGACAACACTGACAAAATGACACTTTGACACAATGAAAGTACTCTGTGTGCAGCTTGTATAACAGTCTTCATGTAGCGCAACAATTTGTCTTTTAAGATCCTCAGAGAGTTCTTTGCCATGAGGTTCCATGTTGGAACTTTCAGTGACCAGTATGAGAGAGTGTGAGAGCTGTACTACAAAATTGAACACACCTGCTCCCTAGTAACCTAGTAACACTAACGAGTCACATGACATTTTGGAGGGAAATGACAAGCAGTGCTCAATTTGGACATTTACGGATGTAGTCTCTTAGGGGTGTACTCACTTTTGTTGCCACTGGTTTAGACATTAATGGCTGTACTGTATATTTAGTTATTTTGAGGGAAGAATAAATTTACAGTTATATAAGCTACGCACAGACTACTTTTCATTGTGTCAAAGTATCATTTTGTCATTGTTGTCCCATGAAATGTGTGAGGGGTGTACTCACTTTTGGGATACACTGTAATGGTATCATCCTCCATGAACTGCCTACATACTCTCACCACGAGACGTGCATCACGAGAAACCCAGGACCCGCTGCACGAGCACAGGGCCTGGCAGTGGGTCCAAGGATTTCATCCTGATACCTGGTGCCTAGTCTGCATAGGTCATGCTGAACAATGTTACATGCAGCATAACAGTCTCCTCAGCTTCTCCAGACCCTTTCACATCTGTAACGTGCTCAGGGGGAACCTGCTCTCATCTGTGAAAAAGCACAGTTTAGGGATACCAAGTAACTGTTTAATTAAAAGTTGGGGCAAAGCCAGACCCAGTGTTATTTACATAAAAGTGAAAGTCTACAATTTTAAATGTCACAAACAGCATTTAAAGATGAAATAGTGCAGAAAATAAATAAAAGAGGGCCAATAATAGATCCCAGTGGTACACCTCAGGGGAGTTTTAATTATAATCATCTTCAAGTCTGCCCTGAAAATAGTTAAAAGCCGTGTTCTATAGCAGGTTGTATCATGTCCTTGTTTAATGTAAACAGAAGAAAATGGCATTCGGCCGAGGATGAGATCAGGGAACAGTTGAGTTAGCTAGAATATGTCAGGACAGTGCTGGAGTTGGACTCAGATGTGGAAGTAACAGATTGCTACGACGCAGAAAGCAACAGTTTCCATGGCAGAGTGATGAGGAATACTGGACACTGCATTCATCACTGGAGACAGAATGAGTTGAACTGAGCGTCAGTAGGACAGGGAATATTTTGAGCTGCTTAGATACACAGAAAGTAGCATGTTGTTGCAAATAGCTGAGCAGGATTTTCCTTCTTAACATAACCCAACTGTGGGGAATGAGGAAAGTTTGACCGGGTGCAAAAAATTACCACAAGGGAAGCTAGGGATTTTTAGGTTTTGGAGAACAGACCAAGGGAATTATTATTTTGAATAGGACTTAACTTTTTGGTGGAACTAACTTGTTAATGCATCTTTTTTTATAATATGATGTGTCTAGAATAATTACATAAGTACAACTAAGTGGACTGATGTATATGGAAACTTTGTCTTTCAGTCAGGAGTTTAAAAAAAAGTGTGATGGAGATAATAACCTCATCTAAACACACAACGACCACACTGAAGTCAGGTTTGTAAGTGCGTCATTAGAAGTTGGACTGGAGGAAATAACAAGTTGCTATTAGTTTTCCTTTTCATCCTTTCTGAACGACGCTGTTCTAAAAATGTAATTTGAAGAGAAGGTGGCACTTGTTATGTCAGCTTATTTTCCCCAGAGACAGGAAAAGAGATTTTGATTACAGTAATTCAAATGTTAAATTATGTATTGCCTAGTAACAGTAATACACAGAGCAGAATAATAATCTACAGACATTTGGAAGACAAATTTGAAATATCAAGGGACACTTCAGAAATTTAGTAAATAGACTACCTCAGAGAGGACTTTTCTTCTTGGACTAAGCAGTCAAAGCAATTTATACTACAAACCATATTCACCCACATACACTCACACTCTGATGGATGCATTGGGGAAAATCTGGGGCTCTCTATCTTGCTCAAGGACACTTTGAAATGTGTACTGGTAGAGCCAAGGAGGGGGGGCTCAGTTGGGCATCCTATGGGTCTGGATGTCCTGTACCGCTGGGGCTGTGCCCCAGTGTCCTGGTTGTGTTGGCTGGTGTCCTTCATGGGCTTTGGGTTTGTTCACAGTCCCTAGACTCTTGCGATGCTGTGGGCTCCTCTATCCAGGTGACCACGCTGTCTGTTCACTGCTGGGGCCCCAGGTACAGGTGGAAACCTTTCCTGCATGTTTCTGGCTCGGCACACAGGTGTCCACTGCTTCTTGCCCTTTGATGTAGGTTGAAGCCGCTTGGGGTCTCTGGGCTCAGGTGGACTCTTATCACTGCTCTGTATTATGATGTTTGGACTCAGGTGTTTCTGGTGACTTTGATGAGAGCGGTGATGTCCTCAAAATCACCACACTGCCTGGTTTTGTCTCGCTTCCATCTTAAAGCCTAATGTAACTATCTGTTAAATATTATAGGCTCATTGTGTAGCACAGTCTGTCCAAGTGGCCTGTACTACTGCCCAAAAACCAGTGACTGATGTCATAGTGGCTATGTCCATCTAGTCTATAGTCCCTAAAAGCTCCAAAAACACTGGGACCCACATTTCCCACCCACAGGGTACTTCATATAATCTTTTGTCAGATTTACCTGGTGAATAACAAATGCTTTTAGACTCATTAAATCTAGGTTTGATGGCATTTTTTCTGTTCATAATTTGAAGTTTTAGCCTGAATCTGAATTTCTGACTTTTTGGAATTTTTTTCTCAAACATAGAATTAAAATGTCTTCCTTCATGTGTAAACTTAGCTGGTCACCACATTAAAAGCACTTTTTACAACAGGTACCTTTTTAAAAAGCACATTACCTGAATGATAATGGGTAAGCTTGGTAAAAAGCCCGTTTGTGCATTAGAAAGTGGGTAATTATTGCTGCCAGCAGGGGGCAGTGTTGTATTGCATGCCATGATACCACAATGCAATGACCCTGCTGTTTATTTTTCAGTGGCATTTTAATTATGTTATGCATGTTAATGTGCTTCTAACACACTTTTTTTTTTAAGGAACTCAGCAGTCACCTCTGCTGCCCACTGCTTTGTAATAGTGGTCACATGCAGATAGATCAAATAAGATAGCTCATAGCAACAGAATTAAACTAGGCTTTTCTAAACTCCAACAGACCTTTATTACAACCAAACTAGACTCAGATCTTTTCTTGAATTGGATTATTTAGGTCCATGATCCATGTTAATTTGTTTATATCAAAGTCCAGATTGTCCTTCAGAGAGGCTGCTTTTTCAAACCCTTCAGCTGGCATGCAGTGCATGGAGTGTCCTTGAGATGGACAAAGAATCCCCTCCTGATGTAGGTTGCGAATCTAATAATAACTAGTATTATGTGATGGAGCAATAGAGCAGTACTTTTTTTTTTTTGAAATCTTGTTAGCAGTAGACTTGTTCCCATCAGAATCTTATTTTTAGCCATTTATTTTTAACCTCCCTTTCTCTTACCCCACTGTTATGTCACCTGCTGTCTCCTGTCCCTTCTGCTTTGCTACTGTCCACATAAATCAGCCACAACATTAAAACCACTGATAGGTTAAGTGATCATCTGTTGTAATGTTGCAATGCACTGTTCTGCTGGGAAACACTGGGTCATGGCATTCCTGTAGATGTTACTTTGACATTTACCACCCACCTAAACATTGTTGAAGAACAAGCACAACCCACTCTGATGGTTCAGAGCTATTGTGGCAGAAATAGGGGGGAAAACTACACAATGTTAGGTTGTTTTGATTCTGTGTCTGATTCCTTCATTATTTTTGCATTCATGGTTATCCAGTCCCTATTATGAAGGTAGGGTTACTGACATTAATATTTTTAGTATTATTAAATGCATTATTTTATGAATTTCTAAATTTCACAACTCTGAATCGGAAATACATTTCACGTCATCTAAAGTGTACTAAACAGTAGGATAGATAAGTCAATATTTTTATGTGACCCTTTCCCTTTAAAACAACTCGATAACTCACTTGTTCTTTTCTGGATTTAGTTTATCTCAGTGTCTTCAGTCTCTTCATGTGATCCCAGATTGACTCTGTAATATTGAGATAATGGTTTTGGACTTTCTAAATAAAGTCTGTGTTGCATAACTTGTGTCTCCCTAAGCATCCCACTCTCCATCCACTTGTAATCCTCAAGGGGGTCCAGAGCTGCAGAGGGCAGCATTCCTCCCAGTATCCCAGGAATGTAAACTTTACTTTGGAGTCTAGCAGAAGGAATGCAGAGTGTTTGCAGTCAAAATGTCGTCTCTGTGGTGTATGAATATTAGAAGAAAAAAAAGTCATAAATAAAGATGAAGTACAGCTGGCACTAGTGGGATGACAACTGGCACTAGAACAGAAAAGCATGCTGTGGCTTAGGGGTTTTTTGGATTTAGAGACTTCTGTGTATTCCGGTAAATATTGATGTTTTTTCTGAGGAGGAAGTAGCTCTAAGCTATGTGACAGGATGTTCCATGCTGAGGTGAAACCGCTGCACTCACCTGCTGTTTCAAAGTTAAAAATCTAATGTCACACACACCAAAGACACCCTGAGTACACCTGTGAAAAACTGCGTACCTCCCTGTGCTGAAAAAAACAACAAAGAAATGACACTGAGGAAAAGCAAATACTGTGTTTTTGAACTCTATTGGCTTCTCATATTAAAGACAGCAGTGGGTAACCTCAGATGGTGGTGGCCAGCACTGGGAACTCGTGGTAAATGCTTAAAAAACTTCAATAACCAAAGCTCATATGATGGCCGTTTCGATAAACACCAAACCATGCTCATATTTATCAAACGGCATCAAAGGGGCAAAAAAGTCTCAAGAACTTTCATTTTAAGTGTCCAACTTGTGTTTTCTCTACTAGTAAGAATAAGGAATTGGCATTGTCTGGTTGGGAGTACTGTGTAGGGCTAAAAGATTATGTTCATTTGTTTTTAATATTTACACAGGACATTCATTTTAACTGATCTTTTTTTATTACTTCTATCTGAATTGACTTTAAATAAAAACCTTTAGTACTTTTGCTTGAGTACAGCTTTACAGTACTCTTTCTACCCCCGATAATGTGCCACCTTGAATCTGAATTTGTCACGTCTAATTATGCGTACTTAAGTTAGCAGTAAGAAATGCTTTAACATTAAAAATACTAAAAATAGCCACCTGATAAAGGGTTACAACAATGAACTTACAGAGTAACTTGACTCTACTACTAGCCTTTCAGCTTCTTTCAGCTCACTGTTTTGCTTTTATATCCAGCTGCTTTGCTGTTTTGGTTTAGTCTCACTTGTCCTTTCATACTTAATTCTGTTGGCAGCAGGCAGTTGTCAGCAAAGGAGCTCTGATAATCTACCTGCACCCTTCCCACACTACAACAAACTGCAGACAGACACAGTAAGTATATAACATGGTGAACATGGTGGAGCATCCAACTATATATCTCTGTCTCTGAATGTGTGTGTGTGTGTGTGTGTGTGTGTGTGTGTGTCCTTATCCTTGCTTTTCACAACTGTTCATCCGATGTACTTCACACTTATGGTCTCCAAGACAGTGCAGTGTTGTGTGTGAAGTTAAGTAGGTGTGAGTTGATGGAGGGTAAAATTAGCTGAAAAGAGAGAGAAAATTTAGCTCACATTATGAAATAAGACTATATAAAATAAAGCTCATGCTACCAAAATTACATACATGACATGCTCTCATTTATAAAATGAGAGCATGTCAGTGTTTTTTACTTTTACAGCATGCACATGATGCAGGTTTAAGTCTTCTTCTTTAGCTGGAAAATAACACACAGGGCTGTGTTCTCTGTGCATAACAGGAACATTATACTGATACTGGTCGGTTCCAGGGTGACCAGTTTCACTTATCTTTACTGTGTTTTTAGATTCTTTATTAGGTACACCTGTTCAAGTTCTTGTTATGACAGAAACTCAAGGCATTTAGGCAGAATAGGGAAGAAAGGGGATTTAAATGACTTTGCACGTGGCATGGATGTCAAACGGACAAGTCTATTTCTTAAACTGCTGACCTGGGATTTTTCCCACACAACTGTTTCTTGGATTTACAGAGAATGGTCCAAAACAGAGAAAATATCCAGTGAGCGGAAGTTTTCTGGGAGAAAATACTTTGTTGATGTCAGAGGTCAGAGAAGAATGACCAGACTGCTTCAAGTTGATAGCAAAGCAATAGTAACTAAAATAACCTCTAATTACAAACAGGATATGCAGAACCGCATCTCTGAATGCTCAACACATCAAATCTTGAAGCAGATGGGCTGCAGCAGCATACGACCACACTGGGTGCCACTCCTGTCAGCTAAAAACAGGAAACTGAAGATAGAATTTGCACAGGCTCACCAAAATTGGACAGCAGAAGATTGAAATATATTTTGCCTGGTCTGTTGAGTCTGTTTCTGCTGCAGATGGTAGGGTCAGAATTTGACATAAACAACATGAAAGCATGGATCCATCCTGCCTTGTATCAACAATTTAAGTTAATGGTGTGGGGGATATTTTCTTGGCACACTTTGGGCCCTTAGTACCAACTGATCACTGTTTAAACACCACAGCCTACCTGAGTATTGTTGCCGACCATGTCCATACCTTTGTGACCACAGTGTGCCCATGTCACAAAGCTCAAAGCATTTCAAACTGGTTTACTGAACACGGAAATGAGTTCACTGTATTCAAATGGCCTCTGCAGTCACCTGATCTCTATCCAATAGAGCACCTTTGTGGTGTGGTGGAACCAGAGATTTGCATCATGGAAGTGCACCTGCACAAATTTGCATCAACTGTTATCATATCAACATGGACCAAAATCTCCAGGTGTCTCAAGCACATTGTTTAATCTATGCCACAAAGGATTAAGGCATTTCTGAAGGCAAAGGGTGATCTAACCTTGTACTAGCAAGGCGTATCTAATAAATTGGTTCGTCAGTATGTATAGTTCATCTTCCAAAGTCAAGAGAAGGATCGAATTCTTGAGTCCTGCTCGCCCTGCAAACAAGTCTGATTTAGTTAATTTAGCAGTCAAATGGGCAGGACATTCATTTAATCACTTGTTAATAAACAAGAAGCAAGGTAAAGAAGGATTTCTTCAACCTCCCCTTTAAACATCTTGTGTGAACAAGTTAAATACCATCCTGGTTTGCTCAGCTCAGTTCACCTCCTATATATGTAGGAGGCTGTTTGAACAGAGGAATGTAGCCAGGAGGAAAAAATGCTGGAAGACAAACTATGGCGAATTCATAGTTACACAACAGATGTGATAGCTTCCAGCCGCCTCGCTGTTGGAGGGAATGAAGGACGAATGATGGAGGAATGAATGGAAGAAGGCAGGGAGGTAATTGAGGAATGGATGTGTGTCTCCTAGGTGGCCATGTTGTTGCCCCGGAAGGATGTGGGCACCAGTCAGACCACACACACATACACACAAATACAAACGCACATGTGCACACTAGTAGCATGGCCTCGCCAAAATCCAGCTCTTGTTATTGTTATGTAGTGGTAAGACTTAACTTCATGGTGGACCAGTGGAATTAGAGTCTGGATCCTGGTAGGTATTTGATTCTTGGTTTCCATAATGGAGGGTAATAAATTGTGGGTGTATGTCATGGTGGGAGTGGAGGAATTTGGCTCTAGTTTAGAAGTTCCTGTTGAACCACAGTTACACTTAAAAAGCTGGGATGGAGCAGGAAAACCTTACCAGTAGAGTAAGCTACACAGTCTTCCATCCTAACTGCATAGTTTTAGGTTAGGGAAACAAATCCACACCATTTTCTGTTTACTCTACTTCCATGGTAGTTCCTTGAAGGGCTGAGAGCAAGTCAGAAAAAGTAATTATAATGGAAAGGAAAACAATGAGGTAACTTGTACACTTAGAATAAGTGATACAGATAGGTAGGCGAGGCATCCTGACAACTTCTCGTGAGCAAGAATGCGCATTCATATTTGTGGCTCCCATAGCCTTGAGCCCTGAGTGAGTTATACCTGTTAATCAGCTGCACTGACAGGCCTTTTGACGTCAGAGGTGGACAGAGCTAACAGAACAAGAGGTGTGATGAGTGTGCACATAAGTGTGTTTGAGGAGGCAGGTGGGGCCGCCGAGGTCAAAGGTTAAGAGGGTTTGATCGGAGGGGCGTTGGTGGAGGTCTGGTGAAAGGTGCTCCGCAAACACAACTTGCTGTCACAAGCACGCTGGAGATATGTGAACATCCACGCAACCGTGAGAGAGAAATAAATGGATGAGTGTGTGAGAAAGGAAGAGGAAGGAAGGGAAGGCAGACGGAGTGCTTACGAGAGTGAAAGCGTGAAGGAGGGAGGCCCTCGGTTTACTCACAGTGCTGTGTTAGAGTCGTCATGTTTCCACACGAGGGGATTCTCAGACTGCTTGTTTCCATTTTACTGTCTGGCATTTACCTTCAACTGCAAAAAAGTCACTGAGTTTAAAAGGTGGGAATAACTGAGGCAAGATGTGAAATGGATTTATCAAACTAATTTTAATATTAGACAAAGATAAGTAAATACAAAATGCAGTTTTTAAATGATGATTTTATTTATTGTGGGGAAACAGATTTTAAAACCTACCTGTTCCCATGTGAAAAAGTCATTGGTGAGATGAAATTCACTTAATCGATGAAATCAGATGTAAATATACATCACAAGATGTGTTCTTAGTTTCACACTGAAAAGGTGAAACGAAGAAATGAAAAGAGATGACCTTCACTAGCAAGATTTTAAAAAATGATGAAAAGAAAATGTAGGACATACAGTACTGTCTGAATATCTTGAGTCCTGCGTTTAATTTATTTAAGTCTTCAGGAATAGTTCTCCAGGCTTCTCAAAGGACATTCAAAGCTTTTCTTTGGATGTTGGCTGTTTTTATTCTGTTCTCTGTCAACATGATTCAGTTCAATTCAATTCAATTCAATTTTATTTATAGAGCGCCAAATCACAACAAACAGTCACCTCATGGTCCCACACTGCTTTGGTAATTGTGAGGTTCAGGTTCTGGGGAGGCCAATCCATGATAGTGTTCCTGTGTGTCTTTTTCTATCCAGATATGTTTACTGCACTGACAGTGTGTTTGGGATCATTGCCATGCTGAAAATGAAGCTGTTGCCAATCAGATGCTTTCCAGATGGTATTGCATGATGGATCAAACTCTGATACTTTTCTGTGTTCATAATTCCACCAATTTTAAACAAGAAATGCAGCCCCAAATCATGACAGAGCCTCTACCGTGTTTTACAGATGGCTGCAGATACTCACTATTGTACCTCTCTCCTGACCTCATCCATACTTCAGCCTTTTTTCCCTGTTTCCCTTCCTTAGGAATGGCTTCTTGACAGCTACTCTTCCACTGAGACCATTTCTGATGAGGCTTCAGTGAACAGTAGATGGATCAGCTGAAGGGCCAGATGCATCTCTCAGGTCCTGTGTCAGCTCTTTGCTGGATTTGTTCCTATTTCTTAAGGACGTGACTTTCAGATACTGTTCATCTGCTGTTGATAGGCTTTAGGCCTGCCGTTTCTTCTTTTGTCCTCGACTTTTCCACTTTCCTCAAATTCTTTAAGGACACACATGCTGAGAAATGCTGAGTTTTCAGCTAATAGCTCGTTGCTGCCAAAATAAAAGTCTATGCCTGTCAAACAGTGTTATCTTTGGCATTTTTATAGATTCAGCTAAAGAAATGGCATTTTTTGCGACAGGCTGCTAGTAACAAAGTGCAAAAAGATACAATTTAAAATTTGTTCTTTGCTAAGTTGTCTGTTTTGTGTAGACACAAGACTGGTTCTTCCTTTGAGTTTGGGTCAGTGTTCAGTGGCTTAACAAACAAACAAAAATGACCCATTCTTCTGAAAATGGTCAGGTACAAGGACTGCACTGAAAATGACTGAAAAAGCAGCCAATGTTAAAAGATTTTTGAAAGACCTTCAGAAAGCCTGGAGAACTATTGCTCAAGACCAGTTTGAAAAAATATAAGAGTCGTTAGAAGCAAAATATAAGGAAATGAGCAATGACTCCAGAGTTTTGCACAGTACTGTAGGACAAGACAGTCTTTGCAAATAAGAATCAACAAATGATATAAAAGTGCATAATCATAACATCTCTATAGTCTATAAATAGCATGCTGCATCAGGCATCATGTGAAGTAGTGATGGTTAGGGTGGGGGTCAGAGCCAGTTTGCTTAGACAACAATATATGGTGTAGAATGACATGTGAATAGCAAGAAATGCATTGTGATAAAATGTCAAAAGCCTCAAGAAAAGTGTCACTTTATTCATGTGTCATTTCATAATACCAGAATAAATAGAAACGTGAATTTAGTTGAAATTCAGTTGACTTTACTGATATATGAGATGTACTGAAAAAAATCAGAGATTTAATACGATTTAATAAAGACAGAACAGGTTTATATATATATATATATATATTTGTGAAGCTTATACCTATTTGAATTTTTTTTTTTTTGTCTGTGACTTCAAACAGCAGCTTAATAAACCAGTGAGACACAACAAGCCAAAAAGAATCAATGTCAGACTTCAGCTAAATTCATCCCCATGTTTCTGCACTGACTGGTTCAATCCGACCATCAAAGGCACAAATCTGCCACCGCATCAAACATTTCTTTTTTTGGTTCTCAGTATAGACTTTTGCTTTTTACCTCAATTTATCCTGGGAATATTTGCCAAGAACACACGGCCTCTTTCATCAACACCCTTCTTCACACGTACAAAGTTACACACATTCATATCTGGCAACTGCCCAGTGCAACCACAGTCTTCTACTGTTCGTCCAGTGAGCAGCTCCATCAGAGCAATTTGGAGTTCAGAAAATTGCTCAAGGGCATTTCTATGGTATTAGTTGAAAAAGAAAGAATTGGGTCACATTCACTTGCCAGAGCTGCATTTTTCTTGGCAAATCCAAGACCTATCTTAATTTTCACATCAGCTTGCTTGTCTAAAGTTAAGGCCAGCGCATACTGGAACTAGTCCCTTTGTGTAATTTCACAAATTAAGAAAAAAAATACTGAGTGAAACACAGGAGGAACTTTTAAGCTTTAGCTAATATAAGTCTATTTTATTTATTCTGTGAGTCAAATTTTGATACCTATCTAGTTTTCTTATAGCAGCAGATTTAGAACATATACCTGGCAGCGACATAGTCTAGGTTTAATTTCAGTTTATTGCATTCTGTACGAAGACTACACAGTCTACAGCCATGCCAGCAGTTCTGCTATATGCTAATTTAAGCATGATTACATCATAGACTGAAGATGACATCACCAATTGGTTTGTGGACTACTGTTTTGAAACATCAGGGTTTTTGGTTTTGTTTGTTTTGTTTTCACCATATTTGTTGCATATAAAGTTGCAAATTTATCAGGTTGGCTACATTATAAATTGGCTGACAAACTCAAACTAGGTGAAGACTAGACTNAAAACTAATAAAAACAATTCTGTGTATTTATAAAATGAACTAAAATTAAATAAAAGTATGCAGGAAATGTCTTACTTCCTGACTATTTGGTCAAATCTTTTGTGCACATTTATTGAGATCTGGATGTCTAAATGGCTGTGAGTGAACTGTCTTCACAAAGTGTTGTGTTGTATTGTTACAATCATTCTGAATTTAAATCATATTCCTATCAATTTCCCCACCTATGTTTAGAAAGAAACAAAATAAAATGAACAGCCGACTCCTTGGGGTGTATTTTAGTACAAGTAAATGCTGGACACAGTAAACGGCACCCGACCATCATTCAAAGTAGTCATAGGAGCTCTATCCACTCCTTAAGTGATGGCATAGACTATTTCCAGTTCCAAGCATCTCCTGCAGTTCATCCTCCCAATTCATTCTCAGCCTCTACACCTTTTTATTAGAACTATTTAGGTGTAGAATGACATGAACTAAGTTTTAAAAATGTACACAGACACCAAATATTTGAACACTTCAGATAAGAATCACTCTCTGGCCAACTATGTTTCAGTGTGGACATTTTATAGCAATTACTCCAAACCATGCATCAACAGATTAATGACTAATCTTGTGTAGTGGATGGGCTCATCTCAGACTTTTTCTTGGCAGAAGTTTTGTCAGTTTTCTGAGTCTTTTCCAGCCATATGACGGCATTTTGCAAACAGGTCAAAGAAGTCCCTGTAGGATGCCATTTCTGCTGTTCTCCATACAGCCCTCACCCACCTGGACACAAAAAAAACTCTTATGTTTGGATGCTGTTTTTAGATTTCAGTTCAGCATTCAACACAATCATTCCACAGCAGCTAATACAATAACTCAGGTACTTGGGACTGCTAACCTTTCTCTCTAACTGGGTACTGGACTTTCTACGACGGAGTATTAGGGCCACATTAAAAAAAAAAAAATCGTGCATTTTGAGAATAAAGTCAAAATTTCGAGAAAAAAGTCGAAATAGTATTTTGAGAATAAAGTCAAAATACTATTTCGAGAAAAAAGTCGAAGTAGTCATTTCAAGTCAAATAACGGCCACAGATGCTATACCCTCTACAAAATGCCTTGGGTAGATGAAGCAACTTGATCAGCTGTCT